>JANKOE010000005.1:49838090-49857513 GCA_026284465.1 Erythroxylum citrifolium | reverse complement strand
GTCAAATTCTAAATTTCTAATTTCCCCTTTTTATATTACTAAAATAAATAAGACTTAAAACAATTAAAGCAAAATTATGAAATAACCAGAAGAATAACAAATAAATAAATAAAATAAAATGAAATAAATAAAAAGAAAAATTTTCGGGACCCAACATTATGTACCAGTTATTAAGGATATGCATTAAGGGCTACTAAAGTAAGCACAATAGGAGGAGATATAGAAATTTTTTCTATTGATATTGGGTTACTCTAAATTTTTTTCTATTGATATTGGGTTACGCTAAACTCTTCATTGAGCCCTTTTTTGTTTGCAGTAGTGATGGATGAGCTCAACAAGAATCTTAAAGGGGACGTACTTTAGTGTATGATGTTTGTTGAAAATACTGCCTTAGTGGATGAGAAAAAAGGGAGTGTCAATGTCAAGCTAGAACATTTGAGGGACATATTAGTCGATGGGTTTTTAAATTGGGCAAAACTAAGACTGAGTACTTAAAGTGTAACTTTCCAGTTATAGGGTAAGGTAAAGATTGATTCAGAACTTATACTACGAAGAGTATTTTAAATGCCTGGGGTCTGTCATCTAAAGCAATGGAGAGATCGATGAAAATATAATCCATCATATCAAATCAGGGTGGCTTAAATGAAGAAGTGTATCAGAAGTTTTATGTGACAAGAAGATAACATTCAAGCTCAAAGGTAAATTCTATCGTTTAGCAATTACGTTAGCTATGCTATATGCAGAACATTAGCCCATTAAACAAATGCATAGCTATAAACTAATGGTGATAGAGATGAGGATGCTTCATTAGATGTGTAACTTTACTAGAAAGATAAGGCTAAGAATGTATTAGTAAGAGACAAATTAAAGGTAGCCATTATTAATGAAAATTAAGAGAGACGAGGCTTAAGTGGTTTAAACATATTAAAAGGAGGCACCTTGATGCTCTAGTGAAAAGATACGAGAAAATAGTATTTAGAGACTTTAAGAGAAAAAAAAGGAAGGACTAGGAAAAACTAGGGGAATTGATCAAGAATGATATAGCTCGACTAGAACTTATCGAGGACATGACCTGCAATAAAAAACTTTGGTGTACTAGAATATAAATAAATAATCTCATAAAAAGATCTTTCTCGTTCTCTTAAGTCTTTTAAACATTTTCCTTCTAATTTTTCATTTAATAGTTAGCTTAATATTTTAATTACATAGTACTTCCCCCTAGTTATTTAGCTTAAGTAATTTCTTACTTAGTATAATTACTTTCTTGTAATGATAAGTTTGATTTATTTTTGTACTGACCTTTTTTCTAGTTTTTATATTTATTTACTTATTTTATTTTTTATTAGTAATCTTTATCATGTTCTATATGTATTGTATTATGAATAATATTACATATTTTATATTTTATATTTATTTATATTTTGTATTCTTATTATTTTGCATTACATATGAGTCTATCAGAAATAACCTCTCTATTAAGATAAGAATAAAGTTGTATATTATTAGATCTTTCTAAATTTTACGTTTTAGCATAACTCTCACTAGGTGTTTATATTATTGTTGATGTTAATATTTGAAAATTTAAAACAATTATAAATCTTATTTGAAAATTAGTCTTGTAATACTTTATTATATTAAGGATAATTTTATCTGGGTTGAGCATATCCTTATACCTTTACAAGGATTATTCTAAGTTACGAATTAATTATTCCTAATCTAGAACAAGCTAACCTAATGTACTAATACCCTTTTTCTCAAACCTGTTTCCAAACATGCCGAATCTTAAACTTTTTTTTCCAAATATGCCCCTTCTTCAAGTTAATAAACCCTAATTTCATAATAAAGAAACCTAGCCACCGCCACAAAGTGACCGCCACCTTCTACAATGCCAACTGTAACCATCAACGCGCCATCATCTGAAGCACACGAAGAGCCTCACGCTTCTGTAGCCCATAACCATTATTGTCATGTTCTGCGTCCCCAGCTCCTTCAAGCGACACTACCATTTAGGCTGCTTCGGACGTTGCACCTCCTGGAGGTTCTGTGGTTGCCAACAGGTTCAAGCTGCCGACAAGGGACCAGTTGTCGGCTTTAATACATCTTCCTTCCACAGACGCTGCCCTCGCCTCGCTAGCTATCGATAGACAATCTCAAACATTACAATAAATTCATTGCGGGTTATCCAAACTAATTTATCCAACTTGTGCCGTTTCTCGGTGAGAGGAGCTCGGAATGAGCTGCTTGATGTGAGTGATATATGGTAGGATTAGATGTATATTTTTGGAAGGATATTTACAAATTGTCATTTTAACTCAGACCAAGGATTTTTCAAAGCAATCTAATTAAGATCAATGAAACATTTTTTCGATTTTTTTTTTGCCTTTAGATCAGGGTATTTATCGGCGGATTCAGTAACTAATCTCTCGCTAGTTTGTAGGCACCTTACAGGGTGGGATAGTTGGCCCAATAATTTAAAGCTGTTCCATACCTAAAGTCAAGGATTGAACCCTAACTTTTAGTTAAGGATGGATGAATCCTGTCATTCAACTACATCTCTTAAATTTTTTTCGAATTATTTTAAAGTAATGAATATGATCAATAAAGTATTTTCATATAGTTCATATTATATTTAAGAACTATCGATTAAGCTATCATTAACTAAAATAGGTGATAAGTAATATCAAAATATAACAATATTTATATAAAATAACTTTAGAAGTTTCGAGTCAAAGAATTACTAATACAACCAATACATTGTGGAATTTTATAAACATAAAAGTAATATTCTAAATAAATTTATGTATAGGGTCAAGTTCAATTCTCTTGTTCTTTAACAAACACTCACATGTTTGGTAAAATATCTTCATATTTTAATTTATAAGATTGACTACTTTCTTTATAAAAAAATAAAGTATGTACTAAATTTTTTACTAGTAATATCTAATCTTAATATAACAATGATTAGAAACAATTTAGAGTTAATATATAAATGCAATAAAAATCTCAAAATTATAGTTTCATCGTAATTTTATTTATAATATATATTTATTTCATAAATTTTATCATATATATATATATATCTAAGTATATATAAAATAAAAAATATTTTTAAATAATTATCACTTAGCTAGAGCATAAATTAACACGTACATTTTGTCAAAAAAAAAAAAACGCACATACAGCAATACCTCGGGCACACCAGCCAATCAAAGTAGACCATAAACTGGCTCAGATCTTGTCGGGAACGAGCCACGTCAGAAGTTCCATTTGTGCACGGCACAGAAACCAAATTTAAATTGTAATACAAGAAAAGGAAAAGAGTTTCTCGTATTATATCCAAACTTGCACTACAGGTTATCTCCTTCATTTTAACCTTTTTGCAGCTTTGGTAATAATTTTCTAACCAAAATATCAATAGGTAAGAAAATAATTACAAGAAAAAAAAGGGAGAGAAGTGGGGACAGAGAGAGAGCATGGATCTTGTGTCGGTCGGTGTCTGTTCCTATCTTTCAGTGTCGGTGGGGCTTTTTAGTGAAGACTCTGTTAGTTAGTTGGAGTTCATTTCATGCAAGGCATCAGTAGCTCTATGATCACTACATTTCTCCTAACGCAATCATTTTCTCGCTAAAACAATTTCTGGGTTTTAGTGAGATGTGCTTTGGCTAAGGACGAGATAAGAGAGCAATTGTCCTGATCGGCTAAGATGACAATGAACTCAGAAGAAGAAGCAGGAGTTAGTGAACTGGAAATACTTTGCTTTCTTGACGCTTTGAGATTAATGTGCTTGTTCAATTTTTTAGATTTCATCGGAGTTTAATTTTCATATTTTGGATTTGTTTCTTCTGTTAGATCAGGTTTCGGTACTCTTTTGCTGGATCTTTGCACGCCTGTTGCATTTTTTTTTATATTTTCCTTGCCAATATGTGGATCCCAAAAAGACTGAGAAACAGAGTTATTTGGGTTTGTATTACTTCGTGCTTTTCACTTGTATGATTCAACATCAAGCCTTTAGTTTTTATTTTAGTCATCACTCCTGAGATCCACAAGTTCTTTTTCTTTTTCCAGCTTATTACTCTCTTTGACAAACTCCTGAGTGCATATGTGATGTTAGATTACGTACTTAGTTGCTTTCGATCAATCAGTTTATTGTTTCGTCTCATTAGTGTCGATGGATCACGAATTTAGTCGCTTTCGGCTGGTCCATTTTATTATTAATCCTAATCATCCAATACTATTTTGGTTGCTGATATTTCCCATTTCTTTCTATTTATGATTCTATTTAGTTATTTATGCGTTGTTTAATTAGATCCATAAAACTAAAAACTTAAGCAATCTGTTTTCTTGAGCTCTTTCTGGTTGTAGTTAAGGTCTGGTCTGCAGAGGCATTTCTCAGTGGTTCACATCTGACTTCTGATACCCGTTTCTATTGCCATTGAGCAGAAAAATGTAACACAAACCAATATGCAAGTCTGCCAGATCTGCAGTGATGATATTGGCAGAACAGCAGATGGAGAACCTTTTATTGCTTGCCATGTGTGCTCATTTCCTGTTTGCCGCCCATGTTATGAATATGAGAGAAAAGATGGTAATCAATCTTGTCCCCAGTGCAAGACTAAGTACAAGAGGCATAAAGGTTAGTTTTCATGACCTGTTACATTTTGGGTGGATGGATAGAAGTGAGAGAACTGATTTTAATGTTGATGTCTATCAGGTAGCCCTCCTATTCATGGGGAAGAAGCTGAAGTTACTGATGAAGTTGATGCTGAAAGCAAGTCAAATCACCATTCATCAGGGATAGAAGAGGAGAAAAGAAAGATAGATCGAATGCTGAGTTGGGATGCAGGGTCTGGCAGGAAGGAGTATGTTGCACCTACAAGCTATGATAAAGAGCACCAAATTCCTTACCTGGCTGGCAGACGCTCGGTAGGTGATTGAATCATTCAAATTTCTTGAGAATTTTTTTGTTCTTTGCAGGATTTAAGTGGTGAAATATGGAAAATCTACAGGTATCTGGAGACCTTTCAGCTGCGTCTCCTGGACGTTTCTCAATGGCTTCTCCTGAAAGTGGTAGCAGAGGTACTGATCTGCATTTGCTTATGAAATATTGTGCTCACCAATTTAATATATACTGCTGTTTTTTTAGTTTCAATATACAATTTGCATAACCATTATCTTTTGCAGCCAATATCAGGGTAGTAGATCCAGGAAGGGATTCCGGCTCTTTAGGATTTGGGAATGTAGCCTGGAAAGAGAGGATTGATGGTTGGAGGATGAAGCCAGAAAAGCATGCTGCTCCGATGAGTGTTAGTAATGCACCATCTGAAGGAAGGGGTGGCGGAGATTTTGATGCTAGCACTGATGTGCTTTTGGATGACTCTTTGCTGTAAGTGTCATGTGATGTACATGAATTACCAAGATATTACCTTCACTGCATGATATATTCATATGGATGTACCTAAAAACATTTAAATTCAATCCATATGGAACTTTTGTTTTACTTTCTCCCTTAGTTCTTCCACACTAGCCCATTCCCAGTACCCTGGTTCTCAGTTTCTTGCAGTTTTAATCAGGTCTCATGTTTCGTATTTTAATTATATTAGATGCCTCTTTGGCAGTTTCATATCCTAGAATCACCTGCTGCGTAGCATTTTATAACTTTAAGTGCAAATACAGCATGAGCTAATATATCTCTTCCTCAGTCTTCTCTTTTTTCCTTCATTGCATACTCTCCTTGGCTGGGACTTAGTGTTCATTGTGACCAGGTGCTCTCCACATATCAGTTTGTGCATAAGGATGACCTACTGCATACTAAGACTACAAAAGTTGAAATTTGACTGGTGTGGCTCTGATATTCTACTTGTACCAAGATTGATCAATTGTTTGGTTTTTGAGTATAATGTTATGAATGCAACTAATTTTCTGCATTTGTTATGCTATGGGTGAATAGTTAACAAATATTTTGGTTAATAACACCGATAAAGTGAAAACATGTATTTATCTTCTTGAGAAGATGAGCCAGTGAGGACTGCTTTAATGCTTTTGTAGTTACTTTACCGATAGATTACCTCCTTTAACATCTTAGTTTATTCTTATTGTGAAACAGAAATGATGAAACACGTCAGCCTCTCTCAAGAAAGGTTTCAGTTCCATCCTCTAGGATTAATCCTTACAGGATGGTCATTATCTTACGGCTTATCATTCTTTGCATTTTCTTGCACTACCGTATCACAAATCCCGTGAAGGATGCTTATCCTCTATGGTTGATATCTGTCATTTGTGAGATCTGGTTTGCAATTTCATGGATATTGGATCAGTTCCCTAAATGGCTACCTGTCAACCGTGAGACATATCTTGACAGGCTAGCTTTGAGGTGCCTTTCTCCTTTTCCTATAACATACCCTCAATGTAGGTAAGTTTTGTTAAGATCCATAGATACTAAATATTTTAGATTTTCCTAATGCTTCACAGATATGAAAAAGAAGGAGAACCATCACAGTTGGCTGCTGTTGATATATTTGTCAGTACAGTTGATCCTTTAAAGGAGCCTCCCCTTGTCACAGCCAATACAGTCCTGTCTATTCTTGCAGTTGACTATCCAGTGGACAAAGTTTCATGTTATGTTTCAGATGATGGAGCTGCTATGTTGACATTTGAAGCCCTTTCTGAAACATCTGAATTTGCTAGAAAATGGGTTCCTTTTTGCAAGAAATATAACATTGAACCACGAGCTCCGGAGTGGTACTTTGCACTGAAAATTGACTACCTGAAAGATAAGGTTCATCCATCATTTGTCAAAGATCGACGAGCTATGAAGGTAGGGATTCAAGGTTCAAATATTAATTTGATTTAATTAGACATTACAAACTTTAGTTGAATGTTATGTTCCCATTGGAAATGTAGAGAGAGTATGAAGAATTTAAAGTTCGCATCAACGGTTTGGTAGCAAAGGCACAGAAGGTTCCTGATGAAGGATGGTCTATGCAAGATGGTACTCCTTGGCCTGGAAATAACACCAGAGATCATCCAGGAATGATCCAGGTTGGTCCATCTTGAACTAAATCACAATGTTCTCCAGCAAGAGATATCTCGTTGGTATTAATAATGTTACCAAGTAACCATGATCTCAATGCATTTGCATCACTGTACGCCAAAGTAAAATTCCACCAGAGATCATCCAGGACTGACCCAGGTTGGTCCATTTTGAACTAAATCACAATGTTCTCCATCAAGAGACACCTGGTTGTTATTAATCATCTTGCCAATTAACAATGATCACAATGCTTTTGCATCTTTGTATGCCAAAGTGAAATTCCACCATTGATCATCCAGGATTGATCCAGGTTGGTCCATCTTGAACTAAATCACAATGTTCTCCGCAAGAGAGACCTCATTGGTATTAATCATCTTACCAATTAACCATGATCTCAATGCATTTACATCATTGTATGCCGAAGTAAAATTCCACTTTCTCTTAAAATTCTGCTCTATTTTTACTCGGTTTCTTGATGAGAGACTTGTTCTATGTGTATCTTGTGTCACATGACCTTGATATTCCACATGTTGGTTGGGGAGAAAGAAAACTTAGTTAATCAGCTCTGCTTTTTATTGACGTGCCTTTTTCTCGAACTTGCTGCTTGAATAACAATTTGCAGGTTTTCTTGGGTAATAATGGAGGACTTGACACTGAGGGCAATGAACTTCCACGGCTGGTATATGTTTCTCGTGAAAAGCGCCCTGGTTTTCAGCATCACAAAAAAGCTGGTGCCATGAATGCATTGGTAAGTGAGCAGCTAATCTCTTAGGTACATCTAGCAAGTTGTTAACCCAAATCACATCTGTCCCTTGGCAGGTGCGTGTTTCAGCTGTGCTTACCAATGGACCTTTCTTGTTGAATCTGGATTGTGATCATTACATAAACAATAGCAAGGCTTTGAGAGAAGCTATGTGTTTTCTGATGGATCCCAATCTAGGAAGATCAGTTTGTTATGTCCAGTTTCCCCAAAGATTTGATGGGATTGACAAAAATGATAGATATGCTAATCGCAACACTGTTTTCTTTGATGTAAGTTCTAGTAGTAGTCATTTAGCCCTGATTCCATGTTTTTGTTTTTGTTCTAATCCAATCTTCAATGGATGGTCTATTATAATGTTGTTAGATAAATTTAAGGGGGCTGGATGGCATCCAAGGCCCTGTATATGTGGGTACTGGGTGTGTTTTCAATAGGACAGCTTTGTATGGTTACGAGCCTCCCCTTAAATCCAAGCATAAGAAACCAGGAGTGCTCTCTTCATGCTTTGGTGGTGGATCACGAAAGAAGAGTTCAAATTCAAGTAGAAAAAAGAAATCTGGCAAACATGTTGACCCTACTGTGCCAGTTTTCAACTTGGAAGATATAGAAGAAGGGGTCGAAGGTTAACTTTTACCCTTATTTTCTTTTTCCTCTTTATTGTATCTTATCTTGCACGTGTCCCTTTCTTAATTGAATTTTTGCAATCACAAGCTATTCAATCTGTGACATTACATTTCTGTTTTGAATTACTACTAGTTTGATACTTCTAATTGTTTTTAACCCTTATATCAAGCTTTTCGTTGTCAAAGAAGCTCTATTTGACAGGTCTTTGAGCTCAACTATTTCCTTCTTCTATCTAACTCCCGTCATCACTTGAATAAGAAATTTACTTTTACTTTAGTAAATTGAAGGAACGAGGAGAATGGGCATGCTGAATTTGTCTTCTAATTGAATCTAGTTTCTAAAAGCAATCAAAGCTTCGAACATGAACCCTTATTTTCTTGATTGAGCTTTCCTAGGAATAATATCATGAGGTTGTTTCAAGTTCAGTTAGTACTATAAGGGTGGTAGGGTGATGTGAGGTGTTGTCTGTTTTAGTTTCAGATCTGACGCTCAGCAACTCTTTGTTCTCTTGTAGGTGCTGGCTTTGATGATGAAAAATCACTGCTCATGTCACAGATGACACTTGAGAAACGATTTGGTCAATCAACTGTATTTGTTGCTTCAACACTGATGGAAAATGGCGGTGTCCCTGAATCTGCAACCCCTGAGTCTCTCCTCAAAGAAGCTATTCATGTCATTAGTTGTGGATATGAGGACAAGACAGATTGGGGAAGTGAAGTAGGTTAAACCTTTCTTTTCTTCTTTTAAAGTTTATTTTCGTTTAAATATGGGCAACAAATTTAGCATTGAAATCGAATGAGTCTGCTTTTCAATTACAAAACCAAACTGTGTAATTGGTCTAACCCATCCCCATGAAGAAAAAGGAAAATAAATACTTGTCGCTGCATATATCTTGTGAATGGTTAAAAGAGATAGTGACTTGTGTATGGATTCCTTTCGGCAGATAGGATGGATATATGGTTCTGTCACAGAGGATATCCTAACAGGATTTAAGATGCATGCCCGTGGTTGGAGATCAATCTACTGCATGCCACCACGCCCTGCCTTTAAAGGATCTGCTCCTATTAACCTTTCTGATCGTTTGAATCAAGTCCTTCGGTGGGCTTTAGGTTCAGTTGAAATTCTCTTCAGTCGTCACTGCCCCATATGGTATGGTTATGGTGGAAGGCTGAAATGGCTTGAAAGATTTGCTTATGTCAATACCACTATTTACCCAGTCACTGCCATTCCTCTTCTTGCATATTGTACATTGCCTGCTGTCTGTCTTCTGACAGGAAAGTTTATTATTCCGCAGGTAAACATTTCTTTATTGAAAAACATCATCAATCTCCATATTCAAACTCTTTGGGTTAGTGTTGAGAACTTGTCACTTGAAGGTGGGATTATTTATTAATCTATGATATGAAATTTTCTTTTTCAAACTAGAAGGTGATCTTTTTTGTTTTTATGATGTTATAAAATGGAGCAACTCATAGGCTGTAAAGAACTACTTATTTGAATTCTTTTCAAAATTATAGTTTTCAGCATGACAGCTTAAGTTTGACATGACACAATTGTGTTTTAATGAAACTACAGATTAGCAACATTGCTAGTATCTGGTTCATATCCCTTTTCCTCTCAATCTTTGCGACTGGTATTTTGGAGATGAGATGGAGTGGTGTTGGCATTGATGAGTGGTGGAGGAATGAACAATTCTGGGTTATTGGAGGCGTATCAGCTCACCTGTTTGCTGTTTTCCAAGGCCTGTTAAAAGTCCTTGCAGGTATAGACACCAACTTTACTGTCACTTCAAAAGCATCTGACGAGGATGGGGATTTTGCTGAGCTTTATATGTTCAAATGGACTACTCTGCTCATCCCACCAACCACCCTCCTAATAATCAACATGGTTGGAGTGGTTGCTGGAGTCTCCTACGCCATTAATAGTGGTTATCAATCGTGGGGTCCTCTTTTTGGCAAGTTATTCTTTGCTTTCTGGGTGATTATTCATCTCTATCCTTTCCTTAAGGGTCTGATGGGACGCCAAAACCGAACACCTACAATTGTTGTTGTGTGGTCTGTTCTCCTAGCTTCTATCTTCTCCTTACTATGGGTCCGCATTGATCCTTTTACAACCAGGGTGACTGGACCAGATGTTGAACTGTGTGGAATTAACTGCTAGAAGAGAATGGAAGATTGTCTAAAGAAGGAATCGAAGTTTTGAAGATTTTTACTGAAGAAATCATAATTACCAATATGTTGAGAAGCATTTGCTTCTAGGCTCTAGCTTTGTGGAGACTACCGAGTTCAGGTGTCAATGACCTCGCAATAAAAGTAGTCGTGGATCAGCATCTGTTATTTCGTTTAATTATTCATTTTGATTCTTTCCTTTCAATCTCTTGCTTTGGTTTGGTTTGGTTTGACTACTAATTTACACTGGTTGAGGCAAGTATCTCCTCCAGAACCATGTATGAAAGTGTTTTAACTGCTTGTGTTGTACGAGTACAGGAGTAAAAGATGAGATTGAGTTCCATTATTTTGTCTTTATATTTCTTGACGTCTGGATTAGTTTCAAGTGGTCAACATTTTAAGACAACTGGGCTATGAAATGAATGACAACAAGTATCTATCATTCACCTAAACATAAGCCGAAAGCTGAGCATTCAGGCTTGAGCTTTTTACTGCCAAACTTTGCTTCTTCAGGATCAAACTATCATTCACAGTACTAGAATCTTGAAACTGTTGGTAATGGCGTGCTAAAGATAAATGATTTTGTTAAGAATGCCAACGGCATTGTATATTCCCTTTTGGAAAAGCAACGGTCACATTGTTCAAAAGTTTATGCATGTCTTTAGTTTTTTGTTTTATTCTTCAGCTTCTCCTGGATATTTCATTGTCTCTGCCATGATGATGTTTCACAGTTAGTGTTTGCTTTAAGGTAAACTGCAAAATTCAGTGGAAACGTTTTCTATCTATTCATCATGACATAAAAAGAACGGATTTTGATTGAAACACGTGAAAAGGATTGAATGAAACAAAGAGAAGAATGAAGGGACATAGCAACACCAATTAAGTTTATACTACATTCTAAAAAACAGAAAAGTTACGTGATCAGACAACAAATACTCGATCTCTGCAGCGCTAAAGTAGAGATTATATGCAGCACAAAAAGAACCAATCTCGAAAGAACTTCGAAGTTTCTATATGATCACTTTTTAGCCTCCTCCGCCACTGGCTTTGATTCTTCGGCGTCGGCGGGGAGGCCTCCATCAATGCAACTCCTGCACCTCCTTTCTACCCAGCCTTCAATGTCATGCTCCCCATTTCTGCCAAAATGCTGCCCACCACAGAAACGTGCAATAATACCTGCAATAACACCAACAATGGTGATCACCGCCAACACAACGACCAGTGTTTCTATTGATCGGTGTGAATACCGACATGGCTCCACCATCTTTGGTGGTGATGGCACTACTGGTTGCAATTGCTCATTTAACATCGCCTGTAACTCTAAGGTGGGCATCACATTAATTACGACCACAAGCTTAATCAAGGATTTGCACACTCTGCTTTTGTGGTAGTTTGCTACGGTGGATAGAGAGAAGAATGCAACGTTATTTAAGCAGAATGAGAAGCAACTAGAACTAAGGTCGAGAGAATACAAAAAATGTTACTTGGGTGTGGAGACAAAAGCACACCATGAAGTTAAGGTCGGTGCGGAGAACATAGAGACAGAGTAGGGAAACTACACAGTTACAGCTTGAAATAGCATTAAACTTGTAAGAAAATGAGGGCGGAACAGAAGGCAGTAAGAAGAAGATACGATTGAGAAAGAGAAAAAAGGCCAAAACGTAATGCTGTTGGATTGATTAGAGAGAGTGACTCTGAAATTGTTTCAAAGTATGTGAACTGAAATGGGAATACAGAATGGAACGACTTTCCACTTCTACTTCAAATTTTAAGCTTGAGACATAAAGCATGAATCATTGAGGACGACCAAACTTCTCAGCCAAAAATATATTTCTAAACTTCTGCTTTCAAATTTCTCTTTGGGTCCACTTGTTTATTCTGTCAACACCAATCAATCACCTGAAGCCGTTCTTGACCTTTTAATAACGAGTCGTCGTCAGGTAGCAGGTCCTGACCTACTGCCTTTTTAGACACATCGTATCCTCATGGGTAAAAATTATATTTTTGATCTTAAAATTTTTATTCAAATATATTTTGTAATTTAGTATTTAAAATAAAATTTAATATCTACAAAACGTTTAAATTGAATTTTTAATAGATACAAATTTAGATAGAATTGAATTTTTAATATATATTATAAGTTTAATATTTTTTTATAAATTTTTGTTAGAAACTAAACTTGATTTAATACATGATGGTTGTAAAGTGTTGTACTATTGTCTTTTTTTGTTTGTTACAAGGGAAAAAAGAACAAAAGACTAGCTACTAGAGATGAATCCCCCACGAAGGGATCTCGAATAGAGGGTTCCTTGCTCGTCTCGGAGCAGTGCCTCCGAGAGACTCTAGGGTGGCTCTCGAATAATATGCAGTCCCGGCGGCGAAGCGGAAGCGAGATAGGCCAAATGATTTGCACACTAGTTGCCTTCGCGAGGCGTATGCTCAATGTGAATTGTCCACTTCCGATGCAATAGCTCTCGGATACCTGCCACTAGAGCAGAATACTCAGTTAGAACCTGAAATGAAGAGGAAAGAATATTAATCACCTCAAGGGAGTCCACCCCCAGTTGCACGCGGCAATAACCCCACTCCCAAGCCAACAACAATCCCGAGTACACCCCACAAAGTTCAGCCATGAGAGGAGAACCAACGCCTAAGTGCTGTAAGAACCCGCCGCACCAGTGCCCTTGCCGGTTGCGGAGGAGACCACCCGCAGAAGCAAGATGAGAGCCCATGTTCACAGACCCATCCGTATTAAGCTTGACCCACCCTTCAAGCGGTGGTGTCCAACCGACTAAAGAACCCAAAGGCAGCCCCTATGACTGGAAAATACGATGTTCAATCATGTTAGCCCGAAGGACCCACTGCGTATAGGCCATGATAATCGTATGACCAGTAAGAGGCCAAACAAAACCCTGCTAAAAAATATTGTTATTACGCCAGCGTTAGAGGAACCAACAAGCTACCCCAAAAATAGTAGTCCACTCAGCCCGATGGACCTGCACTTGATGGTGAAGATTAAAACTGAGCCAGTGCCCTTCCTCTTGATTGAAAAAATCTTCGCTAACCACCGTGGCAGGAAATTGCTGCCAGAAGGATTTGATGCGAGGACAATCTCGTAAAACATGAATAGTCGTTTCCTCCTGCCCACAGGAAGGACAACCTGCCTCCATGGTCAGATGACGGGCGACCCGTTCTGTATTGATTAGTAATTTTCTCTTAACCACCAACCAGAGAAAGGATCTGATACGTTGGGGGCTTGCCCACTTCCAGATGGCCTCCCAGTGGCTAGCGAAACCATCAGTATTAACGTGCTCGAGCAGATTATAAGCAGAAGCCACTGTGAATCGCCGGTGCAAAGTGTGACCCCAGAGCAACCGATCCTCCTCACCAAGAGTAACAGTGGTAGAAGCAATAGTAGAACAAACAGGAGCAGGGAGGTAATCTTAGAACGCCTGCCAATGCCAAAGACCACCACCGTCCTGAAAGTCATGAATAGTCGCGTAAAAAATGTTTTCAGGGATTTCGGTCTGAGTCACTAAATAAAGCGGGCCCTAATCATCTAACCAGGGATCAAGCCAGAAGAGAATGCGTCGTCCATTACTGACCTACCATGTAGCACCTTGGCGAATGAGAGGCCAAACGACTGCAATCCCTCTCCAAGTACTTGAAGCACTATGTCGTGCTAAAGTGTGAGGGATATGCACCATATCCACCTTGTATTTAGCCCGCAACGTCTGAACCCATAGAGACCTGGGGTTGAGTAAGTAAAGCCCAACCAAGTTTCATAAGTAGGGCATCATTCGTCGAACGAATACGCTTAAGGCCTAATCCCCCCGCTTTCTTGGGTTTACAAACTTCTTCCTAACTTACTAGATGAATTTTCCTGTGACCCGCCTGGGTCCCCCAGATGAATTCCGCATGATTTTTTCCAGATCGTCACACAGTTGACAAGGCAACCTAACCGTTTGCATAGTGAAGATGGGAAGAGAAGCTATGATAGATTGAGTGAGGGTAACCCGACCCGCTAAAGAAAGCATTCGAGATTTCTAGCCAGTTAACTTCTGTTGAGCCTTATCTAAAATATATTGGTAAGTATTCCGAGTGATACACTCGTAAATCAACAGAACACCCAAATATTTCCCAAGATTATTGGTCTGCGTAACCTGAAGAGCCTGACTAAGGTGACGAGCAGTATGGTTTGAAACATTCTTAGAAAAGAAAATCCTGGTTTGCAGCCGGCGTTATAGTCGATTATTGACAACTTTGCTTCTCTATACATATGACCATTTCACCATTACATGTATTGTACAAAAAACTAAAAAAGAAAAGTGAGTAAAAAAGGTGTGAAAGTCTTGTAAGGTGCTCAACTCCAACGAGTTGTGTAGTGTGAATCATTAATAAAATTTTGAGTATGTATTTTGTTAACTAGTTTATTTTTAGGCAATTATAATTGACAACATCTAGTATCAGAGCAAGGTTAAAATGCTCAAGAAGATCAAGATGGCTTCAAGTTCAACTAGTTCAACCAATGCAATTATCTATTCTCAAGTTTGATGGCAAAAACAATTTTGCGATGTGGAAATGCTTCAAGGAGCTATATTTGAGAAGTAATGCGTATGGTAAAATTTTGGAGAAAGGCTTAGTAGAAAAAGAAAAACCG
Source organism: Erythroxylum citrifolium (assembly GCA_026284465.1). Classification (NCBI taxonomy): domain Eukaryota; kingdom Viridiplantae; phylum Streptophyta; class Magnoliopsida; order Malpighiales; family Erythroxylaceae; genus Erythroxylum; species Erythroxylum citrifolium. Next base: position 49,842,271 of record JANKOE010000005.1, on the reverse strand, counting down.
ACGGCTGAAGAATCACAACAACTAGTTTGTGATCATTCATTAAATGAAAATGCCTTGTTTTTAATTTGTCAATATGTTGAGTTGGTGATTCTTGAAAAAAATATTCTATGCTAAAATAGCAAGGGAGGCTTGGAATATTCTACTCAAAATGTATGAAGGAGCAAACACAATTAAACGAACGAGACTACAAGGTTTGAAAAGGCAATATGAGTTGATAGAACAAAGCAAAGATGAAATTATTTGTGATTATTTTTCACGAATAGAAAAATTGATCAATGAGATGAAAAATAATAGTCATGAAATTACAGAGAAAGTGTTGGAGAGCTATGGGTCCATGCAGCACATACATGGCAAGGCAGCAGAAGTGTCGGAATCAGAATTCCACCCCACGACATCCCCAAAAAATCCAAAATCCATGTGCATGTTTAAATAGATTATAAGAACATGAAATTACAACATATGTACCTTGCAAATACTCATCCTTTCTTGAATCTTTTCCTTATTTGGGTTATAGAAAAACACCAAATACCTTCTTTGGCCTCAAGAGAGCACGCAAAGATGAAGAAAAATTAGTGTATAAGGGTGGTTAGAGCACCAAATAAGATGAGTTCAAGTAGATGCTCTAGTGAGAGTTAGATCAAGACTAAGTTACATGTAATTAATCTTATGCGAAAATTGCATGAACAAATCTCAAGATCACTCCTCTCAACTTCCAGAACTCTTCTAGATGCTTAGCCTCTCTATTGAGTGTGTTTTTGGGTAAAACTTTGTGTGTACATAAGTGAAGAAATCACTTATGTACCACCTGTCATTAAGTAGGTCACGGTCGTGGATGACCGTGGCTTGCTTAATTGACAGCCATGCACACTTTGTTTTTCATCTGATCTTTTATAATTGTGACCCTTAAGTTCTTAGTTATTTTGATCACTTGAATTAACTCTTAATTTGAGCATATCATGAAGGGTTTCATGATGCTAATTTATTGGAATGTAAGTGGATTAACACTCGAACTCTTCAATAGTTAATTATTCGACTTATGAACCTTTCCATAGTCAATTACCGTGCAATTCGTCCCTTCACCATCCTACACTCTACTTGGTTCTGAGTGTGGGCTATGTGTCAACTCCTACTAGACTAACTATGTCAAATCTAGTCCAAGTGATGTTAGTTCTTATCCCGGGGATCTCATTACTCTATGTGTCATCCTGGTGAATCCTTTATTGGCTACCCAATTACCTTCAAATACCGATAGTTGTACCCAATCACCACCCTATGAGTGACCTCATCTAAAGGCAAAAAGGAATGGTGTTAAAGCATAGGATTAGTATTTAAGATATCCTTGAGTACCTCGAGTCTAAGGATATTTGCACCATTGCTATGATGAGATTAATCACTGACATATTATAGATCATCCATATGATAATTTCATAACGGGTCATCCGTGTACTCACTACTCTTAAAAAGCATCCATATGTTAACTCTAGACATCTTATGCTTACAATTTATAAGATCCACTGCTTGATTAAATCAAGAAGTATAACATGTGCTAGTCTATCTAGATTAACAATGTCCTGTCTCATTAATCCTATGACTAGGGATAATTTAGATACTAACATAATTACATATGATAGGAATCTCATTATCATGATCTCAACATGATTTCCTTCATACTATGTTTTGTATCATGGAATTCATTAATTTGATTTAAGAACGACATCAATTCATAAATAAATGAACATCAAATTAATGAAAACTGCCTTTCGCTTTATTAATTAAAATAAAGTTTGTACAAAAGTGCTAAAGGTGATTGCCTTTAGAGCACCACTCTAACAGAAAGATATTATGGAGAAGATCATGGACACATTAACAAGTCAATTTGATTATGTTGTCATAGCCATTGAAGAGTCTAAAGGTTTGGAGTCTATGACTCTCAATGATTTGCAAGCCTCATTAAAGTCTTGTAAAATGAGAATGAAAGAAAGATCACCAAACACAATGGAGCAATTTGTAAAAGCCCAAGTAAATTTGAGAAATGAGAAGGAAACTGCAATAGGCAAAACAGAGCATACTTAAAGAAATTCAAATTTCAAAGGAAAAGGAGGCAAAAATTTTAGAACTAATTCTAAACCAGGAGCAAGAGAGAGTGAAACTCTGTTGGAGAAAAAAGAATAAAAACAAAGAAGGAAGACAAGGAGTTTCATAGTTTAACTCATGCAATGTTCCATTGCAAAATGAAAGTAAAGCTATGCCTACTTAAATAGGCTTACAAATAAACTAAACTCAACAAAAAATAAGCAACCATATAAGAAAGTGGGTAAATATCATCCCACGTAATCCTCCACTAATAGCTTGAGAATACCAACAAAATATTACATTCTAATTTGACCACTTACTCCATTAACATCCTAACTATAGAAAATAGGAATTAAGAAAATAAATTAATTTAATTATTTTGAAGCACTTGCTAACACTCCCGCTTACTTTAAAATTTCATGGATGGAGCACTTCTCTCCTAATGTAATGCACTTCTCATCATCGTCTTCAAATTTGTTGATGCACATTATCATAAACTTACATATATTGGAGTACATCTCTCTATGGTGCACTTCTCACCAATAACTCTAAAAAAGAGTTTCTTCTTGTGCCACTTGTGCCATGTTTGTTTCTTCTTCATTTTGAAATATGCAATCTTTTTATAAATGCTCAAACCTCTTGCACTTGAAGCACTGTGATTTTCCTTTAAGCCAACAATTCTTCTCTTCATGACCGGGCTTTTTACAATTTGTACATTGGAGAATTTTACTTCCCTTTGAAGAGGAACTCTTAACCATGTATGCTCTTTCAACCTTACCACTATTTTCTCCATTCCTCATTGTTCTTCTTTAGTCCACAACTTGAAGGGCAATTAGTAACTCTGTAAAGGTTATATTTGAAAGATCATTAGTAACTTCAAGTGATAAAATTTTTAACTCGTACCTTTCGAGAAGTGTCACAAAATCCTTACCTATAACCCCTTGAGTAAGAAATTCTTCATCAAGTAACTTGATTTGATTGACAATGGGCATAAGTTTGCTTCCATATTCCTTGACACCTTCAAAATTCTTCATTTTTGACATCTCAAATTCCTTTTTGAGTTTTAAAATTTTGCATCATCTTAGTTTGAATGTTGCTCTCAAATTCTTCTTTTAGTTTCTCTCATACTTCTTTATGAGATTCATATGCTATTATACTCGTGAAAATTCTTTCCCTTATGGCCGAATGGAGGCAAGATAGAGCTTTTGGTTTCTTTACCTTTTCTTCATCATTCTTTTTTATTTAATTTAGGGTTGGATTTTGGAGAAGAGGTGTAGGCTGAAAATCACTTTTAATAACCTCCAATAAACTAACAACTTGCAAATAGGACTTCATTTGATAGCCCAAGAGTGATAATTTTATCCATTCAAAATAGGAATTAAAATAGAGAAATTGTTTGATGCCATTGCTAGGGTTCAACACTCATACTTTTTTTAAAGAATTTGCTACTCAATCCTCACAAGCTTAAGAATAACTGGAGCTTTGATACAATGTTACAGAAAAAAGGATAAAAATGGAGAAGGAAGACAAGGAGATCAGTAGTTTAACTCATGTAATGTTCCATTGGAAAATGAAAGCAAGGCTATGCCTACTTAAATATGTTTACAAACAAACTAAACTCAACAAAAATTAAGCAATCATCTAAGAAATTAGGTAAACATCATCCCACGTAATCCTCCACGAACATCTAGAGAATACCATAAAATATCACATCCTATTTTCCTAATGCTAGAAAATAGGAACTAAGAAAATAAATTAATTTAATTATTTTAAAGCACTTGCTAACAAACTCCTTAGGATAAATCCAATATTCAATGTTACAAGGCAAAAAGTTTGGTCACTATCAATCTGAGTGCAAGTCACATATTCAGTGCCATAATTGCAAAAAAATATGGTCATTATAATAGAGAATGTCATGCTCGAAGACAATGTGACGAAGTTTCGAGAGAGAGAATAGGGTAAACAAGTAAATAGAACTGACCAGCTTTATTCACTTGTGTTAAGTATACAGCAGTCAGATTTTACAATATTTACAAATAACTTTACTGTCTAAGTACAAAGTAAAGTAAAACGACAACAGTTGAGAGAACAAGAAACAAACTTAACAG
>JANKOE010000005.1:49750610-49761421 GCA_026284465.1 Erythroxylum citrifolium | reverse complement strand
TCACTTTCACTGTCATTGCTAGCTCCTCCACTAGTTTCAATACAGCAGGTTGCATAAAACAACACAATTCAACAGTAAATGAGTGTATGCACACACACAGATCAGAATACCCAGAAACCTTAAAATCACAAACCATACAAAACTGAAACTTTTTGTTTATAAAAAATGGCCTCTGCTCAACAATGCTTCGATTTGGAAGAATTGTAAAACGACCATGTAGAGAAGAATTGGATAGGACCCAAGAATTGAATTGAAGGGAGAGAGGATCAGTAAAGAATTGAGCAAACGAAAACTACACAAAAGTTAAGTAAGAAGGAAAAATATATCTTCAAATTGAAACTTATGAGCAAAAAAAGTCCTACTAACGGCAGAAGAATAAGAATAGTTGAAGAGGAGGTAGTATTTTTAAAAAAGAGTTGTTGTAGAATAAGAATAAATGAAGAGGAGGTAGTGTTTTTATAAAAGAGTTGTTGTAGAGTTGGGAGAGACAGAAGGGTTAAATTGGCCAGCATAAATTTTAGATTAAATTCCCGAGGAAAGTAATCTAAATACTGAGGGGGTGTTGGGGTTTAGAATCCAAGTAAAGGATTAAATTGGGCAGCATAAATTTTAGATTAAATTCCCAGGAAAGTAATCTAAAAATCAAGGGGGTGTTGGGATTTAGAATCCAAGTAAAGTGCTACCACTTTCCTTAAATTAGGAAAGCTTTTACTTTCCTAACTACTAAAAAAATGAACCAAACGTAATAATATAAATTTTAGGAAAAATATTACTTTTTCAAGCAAGAATCTATGCTAACCAAACAAGGTAGGCCTTACTGTATTATAAGGTATTACTGTTGTGATATAATGCAGTTTATGAAAGTTGCTCCTTTTCGTTATCCAGGTCGATTTCAGATTCAGCTATATTAGATCCAAAAGTATGATTTGAACCTGGATTAGTTTTGCATGCAATTTGTCAGGAATCCCACATCGAACAAGTATAAGAGCATTCAACAATTTATAATAGTGTGCAAACCTCCTCTCTTGAGTTAGCTTTTGGGGGGTGAGTTAGGCCTTTCTAACATGATATCAGAGCCTGCTTGTCTCGATGATTTGGGGCGGTGCCTGGTTATGTCCCTTTGCCCAATATGCCCATCAAATGTCTAGCCCTGCTCTAGACTGAGGGGAGTGTGTCAGGAATCTCACATCGGACAAGTATAAGAGCATTAAAAAATTTATAATATTGTGCAAACCTCCCCTCTTGAGCTAGCTTTTGGGGGTAAGTTAGGCCTTTCTAACACAATTTGTGGATGTTGAATGCCTTCGTCCCCTTTTGTGGAAAACCATAGCCAAAATGAACTAGCCGGAAAATCCAAGACAATACATTGAAACAATGTTTTAAAAACTGAACAGAAAGTTAAATCAGTAAGATAAGAAGTTTAAGGTTTAAAAAGTTCAGCCAGTATTAGACCGTCATAAAACTGGTTAGAGATTGAATAAAATTATAGAATTTGAAAAATAATTGAAGAAGACTATCATGCTTATCGAAAATTTAAAGTTTAGTTAAAAAAGAAGATTACTAAATACAAAATAAAAATTAACCGGGTTATTTTGGTTTATAAAAAATGATTAATTTACAAAAATTGATCGATTAATTAATAAATTGATTGGTTTTAAAAACAAAGATTATCAAACTCAAAAGAGTAGATTAAACCTAATGATTCTAATCTATTTGATGAATTATCTTCTTAACTTTATTAGAAAATTGGGATCGAATACGATCCTGCATGCAACGTAATAATTACGAAACTTATTTCGTATAATTTTTCAAAATTCTAAATCACTTAAATTCTATAATATGATTAACGCATAAAATAAAATAAAAAATGAATAATAATTCGTAATTAATCATCACAATGAGATTTTTCATAATAATATTACAATAAAATTCTCATATAAGATCAGCTTAGTAAATTTGTTCTCTATCACACACTCATTTGTTTGTTTAAGTATCTTCATATTTTTGTCTATGAGATCGACTATTTCTTTCATAAGAAAGAAACATCACGTATGATAGTCATTTTACATTCCATTAATGTCCAGTTTCAATAGAGTAATGATTAGAAACAATTTAGAGATAATACGTAAAGGCAATATAAATCTAATTACTATGATACCAACGTAATTTCATTTTTACTGAATATTTATCTCGTCATGTCAAAAAAATGAATATTTATCTCATAAATTTTATCATATTCATCTAATTTTAAATACGTATATTATAATAAGCACTGATTTTGTTAAGTATCTCTATACTTTAGTATATCAAATTGATTACTTTCTTCGTAAGAAATAAACATAAAGTGTGTTAGTTTTTTTACATTATATTAATATCCAATCTTAATAGAGTAATGATTAGAAAAAGTTTATAAAAAGTACGTAAATATAATATAAATTTAATAATTATGATTTCTCCATAATTATATTTACAATATATATTTATTTTATAGACTTTATATTATATATATATATATATATATATATATGAATACTTTTAAATAATCATTTCACCAAACCATAACCAATCGTTGAATGACAAATAAGGCATAAATTTACAAACTTCTAATCGTAAAGTGGATTTGCTTCTATGGAAAGTGAAGTAGAAAGAGAAGGGAAGGTATGAATGATCTTTGTGCTTTCCAATACTAATGATGACTTGTTTTCATCGTCATACAGCTAAGGGAATTACGACGGCTTTTCCAATATCTCCTAGTTGCTGACAAGTAACAGTTACACATACCTGCTGGCTGCTGTAACCTGGGGAGGAGCTGTTGAGTTGAAATGTTTAATGCAGCCTGCAGTATTGAAGATGGTGGAGGAATTGGCCATGTCTGTCAAGATAAGGAAGGACTTCAGGTGTAAATGGAAATTGGAGATGATGATTCTAGGCATAATTCAGGGTCAGATGAATGAAGCTCAAGGCAGAAAGGAAGATGAAAAAGTGAAGAAAGCAGCTGTGAAGATTTCGGGCTATCCTGAACATGAGAAATTGAATTAAGTGCTTGGAGAGTAGGAAGTAAAAGGAAAATCAGAAGAAACAGAACTAATTGATGCAGTGAAGCTCAGGAATTTTAAATTAGTGAAGCTGAAGAAAGTTTAAGTCAAATGAGTATCATTAGAGTCAATTAATGTGGGGATATCCAGATCACCACATATACACCGTGATCTTTTGCTGTCATCAGGATTTGCTATGTCAGGAATTTGTCCCCTGCAGTCCACAAATTCAGAGCTGTTGCAATTGTCAGAGTCTGTTATGCTATGGACAAAAATTGTTTACTTTTGTGATTTGGCAAAAGAGGAAATGCGTGTCATTATTTTGTTTTTATTCTTCAGGTTATGTATTTGTCATTCAGTCATTTTAAAAAATTGTATCCGCATGTTAGAGCAAATATATAAAGCTCATCTTCATTTTTCAAGTCTGTAAGAGAGAAGTGAAAAAACCATCAATACAAAGAGGTTCCAGTTCAATTTCCATTTTTGTTATGTTCATTTTGTTTTTGTTCTTCCCGATGCTAATGGTTTTAGAGGTTGAATAGTTGAAGTTGTTAATAGAGCAAAAAGAGAAGTTTGCTCTGTAAAACCAGAAGTTGGCTTCGGATTCTAAATGATAGTGACAACAATTTTTAATACACCAATTTTTAACCAAACACTTGAAACCTGTGAGAGAGTGAATACACAATTCTAGTGTAACAATCAGGATTACACTTTGAAGATCTTAAGCTGCAGAATTTCCCATTTTGTTGGAGCAGACGTGAACAGTGTAGAAGGTGTTCAAAGAAAGGCTTGAACCCGGAAGACTTGTCCTTCAGTTGCGTGTTGGAGGTACATTCTTCAACCTTCAAGAGTGCACCTTCAAGATCTAGAACGTTGGGTTCAAGGTAAGTTCTTTTCTTCTTTGTTAACCAATGCACAAGATGTAAATTGGTCTCCTTGTACACTTTGCTGTTCCTGAGGTTAACTGAAGGAGAAAGGCTATAAATTCAGGGATATAGAATATGCTCAAGAGGAGGAAAACAAAACATGAAGAAATTAACAAATCGACCTTTTCTCTTTGTTGGCAGGTAATGTGGCGTTGTATCACCTGGTTCTTGTCAGGGTTCTATATAAGAAACTACACTGAAGAAGTATTGGAGTCACAGTGTTTCACTGCAAAATCTATGGAAGGAACAACAAAGAGGTTGCAATTAGTTATACTCTTGATGATAATTTGAACTGTCTATTGATAAAATTTTCTTGTTTTGTCAGGTATGCAGTGGTTACAGGAGCAAACAAGGGACTTGGATGGGGTATAGTTAAACTGTTGGCATCCAAAGGGATCACGGTGGTGCTAACTGCTAGAGATGACAAAAGAGGCCTTCAAGCTGTTGAAAAACTGAAACAATTTGGTCTTTCTGATCACGTGGTTTTTCATCAGCTTGATGTGGCTGATGATGCAAGTGTAGCATCTCTGGTAGATTTTATCAAAATCAAGTTCGGAAAACTTGATATTCTAGTAAAAAATTCCTATCCTTTCTTCTAATTCCTGCTGATTTAGAGTATTCCTTCCTCAGCTTTTCCTTTCTTCTTTTCCTGCAGTATTGAATTCTGAAATTCATTCAGAAGAGCTTTGTTAGATTCTGATGACCTGTTACAAAGTATTCGACGAAACCTGAGATGAATGGTGTTGGTTCTCTATGCAGGTGAATAATGCAGGAGTAAAGAATTGTGAAAAGCTGTGTATGATTTCTATTGAATTGGAGTATTTAAACTCACCAAGATTACAATCAAGAGTATACTAAATGGAAATTGATATCAGAATGATTCTCCTCTATCTAAGCCTATAATGAAGGTAGATAACTTTACATAAATATATGTACAATAAATCTGAAAATACGAAGTCAACTAACGGTAGAGTCTGTTACACTATTACAGTAGAGGTTTGTTAGTCATGTGAGCCTTTCTCAGTTGTGATTTTTGTCTGATTCAAGAGTTGATGGAGTAGTTCAATCTGTTGGGGGGACAGGTTTAGCCCTGTGGATTTGTTGATATCGGATTCTGCTACATGTGCTGCTCCACGTTTTTGCTGAACTCTTTGGCTTTTAGGTTTCCAATTTGGTGGTTTCCCATGTAATTTTCAGCAGGTCTCACGGGTGTGGTAGGGCTTATCACAATGGTCACACCACTGCTTGTTCTTGGTTTCTTGCTCTTGGGTTTGGTAAGTAGACTCCTTTCGAGAGTTTGCCACTAAAGTTGAGCCTCGAGAGGTTTGGTCAAAAGTGTGTGAGGTAAGCACAACCTTTTTCCTACTCTCTTCCCTACGAACCTCAGCAAATGTTTCTCAAATTGATGGCAATGATTTTAAATCGAGTAACCTTCTCGTACTTCATCAAGTCCAACATTAAGTCCCTGCAAGAAATCAAAAACTCTCTCCTTTTCCAATAATTTTTCATACTTATTGGCATCAGCACAACACTCCCAATTTACTGCATAAAATAGATCCATTTCCTGCCATAATTCAGTGAGTAAGTTATAATACTCGGTAACCGACATATACCTTGTTGAGTATTTTTTATTTTTGATCTGATTTCAAAGCACTGAGAAGTGTTTTCCAAATCAAAATATATTTCTTGCACAGTCTCCCATATTTCTCTTATAGTTTTATAGAATAGGTAGGTTCTTCCTATTTTTGGCTCCATTGAATTTATAAGCCATGCCATGACAATAGAATTCTCAGCTTCCCAAGCAACGTAAGTGACTGTTGTTTTGTGTGGTTGAGGAACTGCCCCTGTTAGATATCCAACCTTGCCTATTCCTTTAATTACGAGCATGACTAATTGGGACCATTCTCGGAAATTCGTTCCATTTAATCTATGTTGCGTGATTTGCAACGAAAGATTATCAATAGAAGGAGATGGAGTTTGGGCTGAAGGTATTACGTAACTAGGTGTTTAGGATGAGGTTTGGGACTCATCAAAGGAACCGAAGGTTGGTTGAACTCCAGCCATGATGTGGCTGGAAAAATTAGGCTACTAGAATCGGTAGCTCTGATACCATGAAACAAGAGGGTATAGAAAATATCAAAAAAACAAATACTTTATTTTTCTGATTATATGTAATTTATACATGAGTATAATCTATTCTAATACTACTAAACTACTAGATTTTTCGTATATACTAACTTATTTTATCTATAGTATATCTTATCTTATATACTACAAGATAATAATATCTCCTAGAAGATAATCTCCTAAACTTATCTACAATAATTATCCAACAAGTTCAAAATTCAGATTCCTAAAGATCTTAATCACATAAATAGAAAAAAAAATTCAAATAAATGATCGAGTGGACTCCTTGTGCCCTGTCTCTATGTTTTCTATTTGTGTACTTCCTGTACACTTGTTTAAGTGAAACCACTTTAACTGAACCTGGTTCAAGTAGGTATTAACAGCAACAGCTTGCTATGTAACATATAGCTTGTCTTTCTCCATATTTGTTTTCTTTCCCACTGCAATTCTATCTGTGATTTGACAATCTCTGTACAATTAACATCATAGTTATAATTTTCTGTTTTTGGAACATTCTGCAGCCCTCTGTTTGCTAGTAGCTTACTGAGCATTATTCAAACTCTATTAGACCAAACACGGCAGAATGATATTCAAGTTATAGGGTGCGAGACTCTGTTTTACTTTGTCAATAATCAGGTTGGTGTCATTTGTAAGTTCCACAATTTCCAGCTCTAGTATTTGCCTATTATTAAGATAACCTGAGATTTCAAACTATACACCATTCAGCCTAATTTTGCAGAAGGATGGAACTTACATGTTTAACTTTGAAGGCTTTATACCAAAACTATGCCAATTTGCTCAAGAAGAGGGAGAAAATGAAAGGTCAAGAAGCTTATGTTCTGCTGGGCTGCAAGCCCTTTCTTCAATGGTATTTTCTTCTTTGTCTCTTCAAAAATTGTAGCTTCCTGTTGCTTTTAATGTTTATTAATTTTGGGTGACTAGTAAATCATGTTTTTATATGTACTATTATAAGTTGAAGTTCTCATTTTTCATCTATCAAGTCACGAACATAATATTTTTATGAACTTTAGTTATTGGATCTCCTCATAAATAAGTTATTTGGTTATCTTGACAGAGGTTAGTTTATTAATGACAACTTCCAATTTTTATCCTATTTGTATTCTAGAAGTCAAAGTAAATATCATTCTTTCCACATGCTTTCCTCATTCCATCTTTAAAATGTGTTTTGATTACCGACAATTTTACATGCACACTGTAGCTTTGTAAAAACTTGGATCACGTGCATTGCTGAAAAAGGAAAGGTAAAAATTTCCGGACTAGAGGGAAATTGGAGGAAGTAGGGTGTTGGGAGAAAAAGAATGCACGAAAAGCATCTGCAATTTCAGTTATTTGCTGTTGTATTATTGGCCACGTTGAGGTTTAGGAATGCAAGGATTTGTAAACAATGAAGCACTTGCATGCTTCTATATTAGGAGCATAGTGGAATTTTAAATTTCTGGTGGGTTGTAAACCTCCTAAAAAATGAAAATTTTAAAGGTATGACTAATTTATCAGTCTAAGTTTAGAAGCCACTTTATTTTGCTTGTGAAACTCCATTTGTAATTTTTCCCCCAAGTTAAAGTTTGTTTCAATTACAATATGTTTGATCTATAAATACTATTTTGTAGTTTGTTTGTATGGATATCTTGCATTATCTGAAGTCATAGACGGGTTGCAATTTTTTGTCTATTATGTTTGTGTGTAAATGCGACTTTTACAACTTCAATTGAAGATTCAATCAGTTTTCATTCACCCAGTGAGTTTATAATAGTGATAATAAATATAACCTGTCTTCTAATTTATCAGTTGGATATCTTCGACATTTTTTTAAGCATTTAATTATTAAGGGATGTGAAAACTGGTAAATGCTAACTGGATTTTGTCTTTTTCTTTTCTCTGTGTAGGTTTGGTTCATGGGTCAACACTCTCATATTTCAGTGGAATTTGATAATGTGAGGAAATTCAACAATTCACGACTTCTCTTTGCAAATATCGTTTATATGTTTATAACAAATGCCTACATCGCCATAACTGCTTTTGCTAATTTGGCCTCCTTATTTGTTGAACAAATCTTGCATGCAAACATATTCTAGTTGGTTGCTTCTTGATCTGTTAGGAATAAAGGTCACACAGAGAAGGAGAATGGATAGTTTACACACGGAAAAAGAAAAAGAAAGAAAAAGCAGTAGAGCAGTAGAGTTATAGTTAAATAGTGACAGTAGTAGTTAGATATCAATAAACCTTATCAGGTAGTTAGCGGTAGATAGATCAAGAGTTAGATACTTGTTAGAAGTAGAAGAATAAAGAGATATAAAAAGTAGAGTTTACGGGGGATGAAGGGGAGAGCAGTTAGACTCGGAAGTATTCCTGAGATTGTAAGGGATTGTCCCTTGTCAAGAAGGTTTTCCTTCTTGTTTCCTGAATAATATTGAGCGACTATTCTTAATCTACTGGGTTCTAAACGTCTTAGCCTTTTAATTTAATCGGTACCTAACATGATCACATAGGAAAATAAGTTAAATGACAATTTTCTTAAGACACTGATAATGTTTTAATCATTATTAGGAAGTGAGAAGCATGATAGTTAAGGAGACATATTGTTTTATGAATATTGTCTCAAGCATAATCTTGCACCAAGGATGGCGATATTTTTATACAGAATGCTGTCAATAGTATTCTTCTTTGGGCAGATAAATGTATTTCATTCTTAATTAAATTCCTATTGGCAGTTTGTCCTGCAAGCATTGTAATAGAAATGTTTATTTGCATGTTTTATTTACTTTTATTGATTTGGTTTCCAAACTTATAAACTATTGATTTCATCATCAGGTTGTTTCAGTTGTTTTGGAAAACTATGGAGGTAAAGACAAAAATTTGGATAATCTAGGCACTAAGAAGCAAGGTTCTCAATGTCGTTGGGTGCAAGAAGTGCTCAAAACTGAGGGCCACATGCCCCCTTCTGCAGATGCCCTTTCCAAGGTTCCTTCTTGGGAGACAATTTTCAATGAAAAAGGCGAAATAAATGTCACAGCGTATTCTCTTGACACAAAGTTTCCTAAGCAAATAGATTTTAGTCAAGTATGATACTAGATTTATTCTGTACTCATTAACTCGAATACTTTCATTGTCTATTTTTCTCAGGGAAGATGCCCAGAATCCCTGCTTCTGGTCCCGGGTTTGTTTAAATAACATGGCCAAGCTAGGGAAGGAGGTCTCAACTGTCCGACGTGTTCTTGAATCTTTGTTCCGCTACTTTGATAATGGAAATTTGTGGTCTCTAGAGCATGGTCTTGCTTTCTCAGTTCTAAAGGATATGCAGTTCTTAATGGATAACTCTGGTAACTGTGAAATTAGTTACTATTTTTAGTTCTACATATATTTCATTTGTGTATTTCCTCTTGGAAATTTTAATCGCGATTATAATTTTAGACTGATTGTTTTTATGTTTTCGTTTACTCCTTTTACATTGTAAGGGCAAAACATGCACCTTCTTCTGTCCATATTGATTAAGCATCTTGATCACAAAAATGTCCTCAAACAGCCTCAGATGCAGCTTGACATTGTTGAGGTTACTACATCTCTTGCTCAACTTGCAAAGACTGAACCATCTGTAGCGATAATTGGTGCTGTAAGTGATGTGATGAGGCACTTAAGGAAAAGCATGCACTGCTCACTTGATGACAAAAATTTGGGGTCCGATGTAAAAGAGTGGAACAAAAACTTCAGGGAATCAGTTGATAAGTTCCTTGTTGAATTATGTATTAAGGTGGCGTGAATCTGCAGTTTCTCAACTCAAAATTAACTTCAGGAATTCTTTATCGCACTCCTTTTTTACTAATTATTATGATGTTTCTTATTGTAACTACTACTGCGTACTGGAATTGAATTGCTTCATTGAGATACACCAAGTTACTTCATTTAAACAGGTTGGAGATGCATGCTCAGTTCTGGATGTTATGGCTGTTATGTTGGAGAACATCTCAAATGTTACCGTTATAGCAAGAACTACAATTTCTGTCGTTTATCGTACTGCTCAAATTATAGCTTCAATACCAAACTTGTCTTACCTTAACAAGGCAAAGAGGAATTCTGTTTTTGTTCTTTTCTCATTCTTCCCTTTTTCTTCTTATCATTACTTGAGTTTGGGCTTTTTTCCCATTATGGCAACTTGTTCTAACATATGTCTCTTGTTTACAGACATTTCCAGAGGCTTTATTTCATCATTTACTCCCAGCAATGGTCCATCCTGATCATGAAACCAGAATTGGAGCTCACCGCATCTTTTCAATTGTTCTTGTTCCATCATCAGTTTTTCCCCGTCCATCCTCTATTAGACCTCATTCAAAGAAAGGAGCAGATCACTTGCGGACTCTTTCAAGAACTGTGTCTGTCTTCTCCTCATCAGCTGCTCTGTTCGAGAAGCTAACAAAGGACAAATCTTCCACAGGAGAGAATGCCTGTCAAGAGAGCAAAGAGAATATTGTTCTTGATAATGAAAAAAACAGTAACGGGATGCTTAATAAATTGAAGTCTTCTTACAGTCGAGTGTACAGTTCCAACAATCCTATGCTATCTTCAACAACAGACGAAAAAAGCACAAGCAATACAAATAAAGAATCAGTAAGTGCTGGCAATTTTATCACCTTTTGTGAATCAGAGCTTATTTGCTCTATATTTCTTTCATTATAGACTGCAGTATATATATACATGCATAGGGTTACAG
>JANKOE010000005.1:49666242-49687072 GCA_026284465.1 Erythroxylum citrifolium | reverse complement strand
ATATTGAGAGCTTTCTTGCTTTCTTTGTATTCTTTGAGAATACTTGACTTATCGAAGGAGTGGTCTTCCTTTGTGGCATCCCAAGGTTAGAGTTCTAAGAGACAAGTTCTCTTAGGGTTCTTTCCATTGACCAACATTCCTGCTAAGGTTTTAAGAGACAAGTTTTCTTAAGGTTCTTTCCATTGACCAACATTCTTCTGACCTCCCATTTTCTCTTTGTGTTCTGTTTCTATCTTTTCAATTTTGTTTCCTGTGATTCCATGTTTTTCCTTGATTCTGGTCATTCCTGGGCATAGCTCCATCTTGTTGAAGGTTCTCTAGGACAAGTTCCTATTAGGCATAGATAACTATTCTTGGAGTTTGTCCAAATGCCTTGCAAGGGTCACTAGTCTTCTCGATCTGCACCTGAGGAGGGAAAAAATGATGGCTTTGAGCTACACAGCTCAATGGCTAATATATTTATAGCCATCAGTAATTAGTCACAAATATATATATATATATATATATGGACATACACACACATATGCCTAAATTTGTGACTATCACCAAATTCACAATTTGACCTCTTCAAAACAATTATAGCTCTATATCTTTAGTTTATTTTGAAAGAAGAATCATCTCAATCGAAGTTCTATAGATCAAGATATACTTAAAAAGCCAAGGTATGTTTGAACCCCGGTTATGCTCTCCCAATTGACCCCTTACTTTCTTTCCATCAATCTTTTTCAAATCAGCACCAAAGGCTACCAATTTTTATGGAGAGGTAGAAAAATGTATTAGGAAACTATTCGTTTAGGAATCACTTCATTTGGAGGTCGGATGAAGATGTTATGGCCAAAATAATCAAACATGATCTCGCCCTTAATCATGTTGTACCTATTTCGGGAAAATTGATATAACTTTCATTATAGATGTCAGATTGAGGTCCTTTTAGGACGGTTTCAAAGAGACTTCAAGATCTACAAGTTTTGTGAAAACTCTAAAGAGAGATTCTGCCATTTAGAGGGTCAAAAATGTGAATTTCTGAAAGTGTATAGTATATGTAGGTTAAACGGACATACACAGGGTGGGGGGGCCATTCCAGACCCAAGAAGGTTTGTTTAACGGACCTAAAGTTTGTCTAACGGACATGGACAATGTTGGGGGTCCTCACAGACCTGAGAAGGTCCATTTAATGGACCTAAAGTCCATCTAACGGACATAGGGGACTCCTAAGCCCCTCCAAAGCCTCTCCAATGCTTCCTACATTCATTATATCATCACCTTCACTCATAATCTTCTCAAATTTACCTCTTCTAGTGCAATATCACTTTATATCAATTCAACCACCAACTTTGTTTCATTAAATTCTCCAATCTCTACTCATTTGATTCATCACTACCATTAATTCTCATCATTTACTATAGTTGTCCTAGATATACATCCTCTGCGACATCCTAACTTGTAATGGTCATATCTCTCAACTACGATATCCAAAAATTGCATACTTTATACCGTTGGAAAGCTAAGAGGATAAGCTACAACTTTTTAGAGACAACTTTGTCTAATTCAGCTTAGATTAATCCAGTTTTTCCTTAAAGTTAGTACACAATTATTACCCCTATGGAAGACTTGGAATATGAAATGTACAACTACAAGATAAATATGCACATACAAATTGGAAACTTCTTCAATTCTCAATTCATTTATAGGTCAAAGAGAAGTTCATACATAGCTTTAATTACATGTCAACATACACATCAATAGCTTAATACAAATACAAATGGATGCTCAATGTTTGATATGCTTATAAAGCTATCCAAAAGTCACTAGCTTAGTACAAAAGCTAACTATTCTTGGAGTTTGTCCAAATACCTTGACAAAGGTCACTGATCTTCTCCATCTACACCTGAGGAGGGAAAAATGATGGGTTGAGCTACATAGCTCAGTGGCTAATGTATTTATAGCCATCGGTAATTCGTCACAAATTCAGTCCTCCGTTCTTGGAACAAAAGCAATTTGCTTAGCTTTACATCCATCCCAAGGTATCATTTCTAATACATCCGTGGGATAGGCTCGGACACATTGAGTACATCCTATACATTTATCATAAATCTTTACTGAATGTGATATTGGATTTATAATTTTTTTAACATCATAATTTTTCGATCTAGTCAATTTCTAAATGAATCCTATATTTACTTAGAGGATAAACATATATTTCAATACCAGATGAATCAATGATTTATCATAACTTTTCTATTCAATTTCGAATCGATCGAGGAGAGAGAGACAAGGTACTTTAATTTCATATGTTTTCGCAAACATTATCAGATACCTTATTATCATATTCATCAATTCAAGTTGATAAATAGATATTATGTGATTAATTGGTAGTCAAAATATACAATTCAAGTGGGTAAGCCAAAAAAAGATGGTTGAATCAAGATAATTCCTTTTAAAGTTTTCTTTCTTTTAGAAGGCAATATGAATGTTCTATCATGTTCCATCAACACACTAAATAGGTTATATGATATATCGGGTATGGAAGTAGGCCAGCATTTCTATTGGAAAATAGGAGGTTTCCAAGTCCATACCCAAGTACTTATCACTTCTTGGGTTGTAATTGTTATCTTATTAGGTTCAGCTATTGTCGCTGTTCGGAATCCACAAACCATTTCGACTATCGGGCAGAATTTCTTCGAATATGTCCTTAAATTCATTAGAGACATAAGCAAAACTCATAGTGGAGAAGAATACGGTCCGTGGGTTCCCTTTATTGGATCTATGTTTCTATTTATTTTTATTTCTAATTGGTCTGGGGCACTTTTACCTTAGAAAATCATATAGTTACCTCAGGGGGATTTAGCCTCACCTACGAATGATATAAATACTAATGTTGCGTTAGCTATATATATATGTGTGTGTGTATCCTGCCATTCAAGCATTCTCAATCTATTCTAGCAATTCAAGCATTAATCAATTTAGCTCAAACCCATAAAGCACAAATAGACTTTAGCCAATAAACATAATACTCAATTATGCACCATACTTGACAATTTAAAGATGCAATGCATAAACAAATGGTTCGAGAGTTCCGTGGAACGAAACAGAGAAATCGAAGTTTACACCGTGAATAAAACGAGTCTAAATTCTCAGGATCTCATGGTCTCAAGCTGGCAGCCGGGTGAAGGCTATAAGTCAACGTGCACTTGGCCAACGAAATAGTTCCTCTCTCGCTCAAACAAAAGCACATATTCATTTTATCGTATGCTCATACTTCCATGATTTTTCTTCTTTTAGTTTAATTCAAAATATTATAACCTCTTTCAAGGTATAACATAATCACAAAGCATCATGCATTTCCAATCAAATCACAACAATTCAATTTCAAGCAATCAACATGCACACACATAGGCAAGAATTTACCTAATCATACAATAACTATAAATAAATTACCCACTTAAATCGTTTGTAAAAATCCAACCCGAGGTGGTCTTTACTCTTGCTCTTAGGTAGGATTCTCTTGGTTTCCTAAAACAACCAAGGTTCCATTCAAAACAATATTCTAATAAAATTCATAAACTTCAATAATCACAAAAATGCAATAAAAACAAATTAACCTCAAATCTAACCTACCCATAGTCTATCTAGGTTAGAAAAACTAAAACCTAGTTTAGAAACCCAAAATCAAATGGGTTCTCTTAAATCATCTTCTTCCAACACAAACCCTTCGTTCTCTACACAAAACCCCTTTCTCTCTCTAACTCCTTCATTCTCAATACAACCATTTCTTTAATAAAACAATAAGAAAAGATGATTAACTTACCTTAACAAGCTTGATTTCTCTTCTTTCTCCACGATTTTCTCTCTTTCCTATCTTCTCCCACGATTTTCTTCTTCTTCTCTTCTTTCTCTACGTTTTTTCTCTCTTCTCTTAGCTTCTCCCAATCCTCTCCTTCTTCTTTCTTATTTCAAGACCATTTATTTGGTCTTTTTCCCATTTTACCCTTCATTTACCTTGTCCTTCCCATTTTACCCCCTTATGTCTATTAAAACTAACATCTTATACTTCTAACTCCTTAACTAAGGATCATGAAAAAATTGAAGGAATTTGATAATACTTCCTTCTAGAAAAATGTTCCCCATTGTATTAAGTTTCTAATGACACCAAAATCATTCAATTTGGTTTAGAAATTTGAAAGTTACACCCTACACATTTTCGGACTATTCTTATACTAAAATAGTATTCTATACTCAACTTCCATCCCAAAATTAAAATTCTTAGAGACTGAATTAAAACTCGATTTCTTTAAACAATTTGTATCCCTAAGTCTCTAATTTAATCAAAATCAAGAACCATCTCATTTGGATAAGTAGAGAAAAACTTATGGCTAAAACACCGAAGCATATTCAATGAACATGTTTCAACTACATTTTCTAGCTTTTAACTTCCAACATTTCACATATAACCTATCTTGTACCTAAACCATTTCTTACCTCATTTCTAATTTAAGAATTCTCCTTTTTCTTTACTTATAACTAATTGCCAGCAATTTCTCATTTAATAGTTCTAACTTCCAAGAAGAGTTTAGGATCCTACAATTATGATGTAGTAACATTTTAATTCATCAACTTATATGTTATTTTGTTTTCTTTCACTTTTTTTATATATAGTAGATCAAAAAAAGTTTTCCTGATAACATGATGATAGATAATTATGCTTTTTAGAGCATAGAACCATATGGTCCCCTTTTTGCATTCTCTATCTTCTTTAATCCTTCCTTATTTTTGATAATGTTTTCTTGATAACATGATGATTTTTTCTTGATAGGAGTCCTGTCTAACCTAGTACTCCTTAATTGTGTTGTAACCAAGAACAAGATCGATTTTCTTTCCTAGAAAAGACAACATCCATGGTTGAGTAATATGTACATTTTCAAGAATCGATTTTAGAATTTGAAGAACATAAAAGGGGTGTACTAATTTTGTCAGGGAAAACGAAGGAGATGAGAGATGTGCCCCAGTTGGCAGTGATGTTCTCATTCTTAATCTCAAAGAAGTAAGGTTTTTTAGCTCCTGCATCACCATGGACAAGTTCAAGGGTCAGTATAAGGCAAAAACAGAAGATCAAAATGAACTTGTCCATTTTCATTTATTTTTTAATGAATTTGATAAGATTCAATGCTCAACTGCTCTGAGTATAAGATGAGTTGGTGTTATATAGGACCTGTGAGCACTAAATATAGACCAATAAATACATAAATGACAGCAAAATTTTTGAATAAACCGAAATTAACAATGAGTCATAAAACCTCCAACTGCTGGGTGATCTAGTATCAATAATTATGGTGCCCATCCATATATTATCAATCCTTTTTCTAATTCTCTGATCCTATATTCAAGTTCACTAGGAAGAACACTTTCTTAGTTCGTTCGATCATTTTCAGTGGATTTAAACACTCTCCCCACAACCTAAATAAACTAAATGTTGATCACTTTAAGACCATATTTGATCTCTACAAGTTGGTTAGTGGAATGAGCAATTCTTCCAAAACTGATGTAAATAACAGAGTTAGTTTTTTGGCCATCAAATCAGCTCATTATGCTCTGCTGGTCCATTGGAGTCAAATGAGAACAACTAGAATGCATTCAAATCCATTAGAG
The DNA here is from genome assembly GCA_026284465.1 of Erythroxylum citrifolium. Taxonomy (NCBI): domain Eukaryota; kingdom Viridiplantae; phylum Streptophyta; class Magnoliopsida; order Malpighiales; family Erythroxylaceae; genus Erythroxylum; species Erythroxylum citrifolium. Next base: position 49,681,426 of record JANKOE010000005.1, on the reverse strand, counting down.
TAATTACCTCATAAATGGTTCATATTGTAAAAAAAACATGTGCTTGCATGAGCATGACAGGCATCACACATATATTTAGAATTGACTTAAATTTACACCTTTATTTTTATGCATATAACCAAATTTACACCTTTATTTTTATTCTATCATTTCCATGCACTTGTATGCAATTTAGCATTTAATATGGTTATCTTATGCATATTTTGAACCATGTTTAACATTTAATATTTTGTAGAAATTATTATGGTTGTCTTATGTTTATTTTGAACCATGTTTAGCATCTAATACTTTGCAGAAATTGTTATGATTGAAGTCACTTACTTATATATGATTAAATTTAGTGATGAAAGGTTTGAACAATATGAATGGTTCCAATGATTGTGTGGAAATAAATGAAAAAGATGGGGGGGGGGGGGTATGGAATGATACCATAGAGATGTATTTAATTTCCTTAATCGAATGAGTACTACCTTTTCCAAATCTGGTTGGAAGCATTTTAAGGAGGGCTTCAAAAAAATTCAATAAAGAGTATATTGATATTCAATTAAAGAATAATTATAATGGATTAAGGGCTAGTTTGAAGAATTTCAAGAACTTACTTAAAGAAACGGGAATCAGTTACAACTCCTTTACTAATGAAGTTAATGCCACAAATAAATGTTAGGGAAATCTATTTAAGGTAAAAATATGTCTTTTTTTATTAATATATCATATTATATAATATTTATTCTCATGTTTCTTTTTCATCATTATAGGTGCATAAAATGGATCATAGATTTAAGAAAAAATGTAAGGAATTTTCAAAGTTGTATCATATTTTTGGAGATACTACTACAACTGATGTGCATGCACATTCATCAACTAAATCTCCATCGAATAGTACAAAAAAGGAACATGGAAACGATGTTGATGAAGATTACTCATATAATGAAAAAGAAGATTAAGATATAAGTTCCCCATCTAAAATAATGAAATCTACTAATAATAAGAAGGTAAAGAAGACACTTTCTAACATTGTAGAAGAGGTCTTGCTTATAATTGGTGAACAATCAACAAGGAAGAATGATTTACTTGAGAAAAAGCTTAATGAAGCATCATCCATTGCAAAGAAATGATCTCAAGAGTCTAACATAATGATCGAATGTCTAAATTCCTTAAATGAATTGGGTGTTGACAATGTACAATATGGAAAAGTTATGCAGGCTTTACATGATTCTCCACTTTATAGGGATATTTTTATGAAGATGACAGATATAAGGAAGCTAGATTGGATTATAGCGCTTTAGTTATATTTTCATGTTATTGCGTATCTATTTCTTATTAATTTGACACTTATATATTAAGCACTATTCCATAGTTTGAATATTTTAAGTTTGTGATTTATATGAATGCTTGACTTAATGTTAAGTCTATATTTTTTTTGAATATTTTGTTTATATTTTATTAAACCTTTTGATTGAATGTTTTATTAATTATTTAATGTTGGCATTGTGGATACATAAATTTCTTCTCAGATTTTGAATTAGATTTTGATGATGAATTGAAGAAAGTAATCATTATTTCTTTAGCTAGGAGAGAGAACAAATATTTTCATATACAAAAGCAACCATGTAAAACTTCTACTCTACCAGGTCATGATTGGATATTAGAACTTTTGAATGGAAATCCTACACGGATTTATGAAAACTTAAGAATGAGAAAGATAATCTTCTTGAGTTTATGTGAAGAGTTTAAGAGGCTTAATATGAATAAGTCATTTGACTATGGAGGAACAAGTATTAATTTGCTTGATGACTATAGGGCATAGTGAGACAACTAGAGTCAATGCAGATCGTTTTCAACATTCGACATTGATGATTCGAAATACTTTCGTAAAGTCTTACATGCAGTTAATCGTTTTTTAAAAAGAGCTATTACTCCACCATCCTTTACTAATAGACCTCATAAGATTCATCATAATTAAAAATTCTATCTATATTTTCAGGTACATTCATAATTTAAATACTATTTTAGTTATGTCCTTATGATTAATAATTATTTTAATATATATTTTAAGTTTTAGGATTGCATAAGAGGAATAAATAATACACATATTGATGCACATGTTTCGACCGATGAATAAATACCATACAAAGGTAAAAGAATTAATCCAACCCAAAATATTATATGTTGTTGCTCATTTGACATGTGTTTTACATATGTAATAGTTGGATGAGAAGGCGTTGCAAATGACTCTCAAGTTCTTTTAGGATAGTGACAAATATAACGAATCAATATCCTATGCCTCTATAAGGTATTACAATATTTTAAATAAACAAAGTAATAACGAATCATTTTTAATATCTTTTGTTAATATTATGTTCTTTATATGTTAGGTAAGTTTATTTGTTTGATTCAAGTTACACCAATATGTTTAGATTTCTTTCACCATACCAAGGTGAGATATATCATTTACAAGATTATATAGGAAGAGGAAGTCCTCAAGGTCCACATGACTTGTTTGACTACAAACATTCATTAAAGAATGTTATTGAAAGATGTTTTGACGTTTTAAAAACAAGATTTCCTGTACTTAAAAACATGTCGAATTATGATATTAAGAAATACAAATACATCATTATTGCTTGTAGTGTTATGCAGAATTATATTAGAATACATAGATAAAGCGATGAATTATTTGATAGTTGTGTTGAAAATGAAGAACAAATTAGGGAAAATGAAAATGAAGATGCAAGTTTTTAAATAGAGTATAATATTACTCCAACACAATTTTGAGGTATGTCTTGGAAGCGAGATAAAATTGCTAGACAAATGTGAAATGATTATATTAGTTCTAATTGATTTATGTTTCTTTTTTGTAAATGATAGTACTATTATGTTTTCAAGAATTATAATATGATGGACATCTTTTATTGATTAGAATAATATAATTTTCTAATTTGTAGAATTTTATTATATACCATTAATGTGTAAAATTTTAAATTATACTTAATTTGCATATATTTTAATTTTAGCTATAATGATAATTAATTAATTTAAAAATATAATGTTCTATATTAAAATTATTAACATAAGAGTATAATTACAAAAATAGAAAATGATGATAAAACCAAACATATTTTTGTTTTTTATTATAAATCTTAACTGAGTAGGTTTTTGTTTAAAGTTTTTACATTACAAATTTCAATTAAACATGCTTTTGTTTTCTATAAAAAAACAAAAAACAAAAAAACAAAACTTCTATTTTCTTCGTGTGCGACACTTGTTTGAGGAGACATAGATGATTGGAAGAGAAGGGAATAAAGGTGTTAACAACAATAACTCAAAGGGTTAATTACATAAAAAAAAGCCTAAACTTTAGTCAATTTTTTAATTATAGTCTGAACTTTAAAATGTAGTAATAAAATGCTCAAACTTTTAATTTTTTCAATTATAATCCCACATTAGTGTTTCCGTTAAGTTTAAAAATGACTTAAATCAAATTGCAGTCTCGATGACCTTACTGAAGCAGTACGTTATAATGCGAGAGTAATTTGGAGCGTTAGAAGAATAAAAAGAATACAAATAGCTGAAAGTATCGAAAGAACAACAGTTAACATTGGGCTAGAATTGAAAAAAAGAAAAGTTTAAATATTTTATTGCTACGTTTTGAAGTTTGAGCTAAAATTAAAATTTTTTTTTACATTAATTTTTTTTTTAATTTTAGATATTTTATTGCTACTTTTTAAAGTTCGAGATATAATTAAAAAATTGACGAAAGTTATAGATTTTTTTTAAGAATTAACTCTAACTCAAAAGCAAATTACGCAACAAATAGAAAACAAGCACATCCAACATATATGAAAAAAAAAAAGGTACACCAGTGATTTCTTCGTACAGAAGTCGCTGAAGTTGGCACAGAGATATAATTTGTTTTTGTGAAAAAAACCTATTTTATAATACACAAAAATATGATTTTTACGTTTTCGTAAAATTGTTATCGTTTTTTATTTTTAAAAACAAAAAATAAAAACAAGTTTTAACCAAACACATTTTAGCGTCTATTTCATTTTTTACAAAAACCAACAATAAAAAAACTAAAAACTAAAACAGAACCAAACACCCTGTAATTTATGAAAATGAGTGAAATATGGTTTTTAAGATAAATGAAGGGCTGAAAACGAGTTTAGAGAAAATAGAGTTTAGGAAAACAAGTTTTTTTTTATAGGGAAAATAGAAAAAACCGAATAGAGTAAATAGGAAGATTCCATTAAATTTTCAAATCACATAGGATTTTAATGGAATTTATGAAACCTGGTTGATTTCTTTTATTCTTTATAAAATTTACAAAAAAGATAGACATATTTTTTATTCTGTTTTTAATTTTATTATATTAAATTTAACCAAAAGAAAAATGATTATAATATGTGAGAAAAAGTGGGAAAATTAGCCAAGCCATACACTCTCTGTTGTCTCTCTCATTTTCTCCCATCAACCTCCCCTCATTCCTCCGATAACAAAGCGCTGCCCATCTATATTTCGTTACAGCTGGTCCTCTCGTCACTGAAGTTCTTGTACAATTGTCTCTGCGGATCATCGCTGCTTTTGAGTTTGCAGTTCTCCGCTCATTGTGGTTACGGTAAAAAATCATTCCTTTTTATTTTTTCTTCCCCTTTTGCTTCAATTAGCTTTTTGGCTGTGTGGTCTGGCTCTTTCAAACCCAATTTGCTTTTTCTCATAGTCTTCTATATCAGTGGTAGAGAAATAAAGGTTCGTTGGATTTTGCCACGGTCTCCCCTGGATTATTGAAATTTAACCAGATAGCTTTTTATTTACGCGAAATTTGAATTCTCTTTTCATTCTTCCAAAAGGTCATTGGCGCATAATGTGAGAGCTTTCATGTAAGTATTAATGGGTTTCTTATCACTTTTAATGGTTTATCTTGAGTTGTGGATTGGTGGTGACATTGGTAGCTGAACTCGGGGCCTCGGGCATTGGCTTCTCTGTCATGTTTTCTTATAAACCTAGGGATTATTTGTCGCTTGTGACATGAATGTAATAACTATTGAAATGTTATTTTTTCTTGTTTATTAATACTGACTGAAGAATATAATAACTGTTGAAACGTTATTTTAGCTTGTTTATTAATACTTACTAAAGGTTAACTTGACTGAACCCAATAGACTATAGGTACTGCCCGACCTCAGTTTTAGTTTCTTTCCAAACGAGCGACATATTTGTAACTTTATATAACATCCATGTTTCTTGGTGGCAACTTGCATCTTGATCCCTTACCAACAATACATACCAACTTTAAAGAAATAAGAAAGATGAACTACTAGGCCTACAAATGCTTGTCTGAAGTGCTACGTAGATGTATATAAGCAGCACATGCATAAAATATAATCCCTGTATCTGTGTACTCATTCATTTTATTCTTCCGAGTGTCAGAGTCTGTTACATTATTCCATTCTCCACTTTTGGTTGACAAAAAAATAGATCGATATGGATGCAAGAGACCTAACTATGTGACTGTTATCCCTTGTATAAATTCTTTTCTGTGATTATACTTTCCAGTATTAAAAGTTAATTAAAATGAAGCATCCACTTGTTTACAGTTTTTAACCTTTGACATCCACTTGTTTACTGTTTTTAACCTTGGTCTCTTGTTCAAAACATATTCTCTATATTTTATTTTTAAATTTAATTTCTATCGAATGAGATTTTAGTGTATTTGCATTCTTTTATGTGCAAATGGCACTGTAGGAGTCAGACTTCTAATACTCTAATGAAATACAAGATATCCATGTATGACACTATTTTACTTTTGTATTGGTGATTAACATGAAAATTTTCATCTTTAACATTTTTTATTTAATTTCTACACTGATAGGCCATGATTTCTTGTGTGGGGTGGCAATCGGAAAGGGTGAAAGTTGTAGCAACATGGTTGGCTGTGACAGCTGGAGTGTCACTGTTGGGATTGTATTTGAAGGGAGGTGTAGAATTGAAACATTGGAAGAGGTGGAGGAAGAAGAAGAAGCCAATACGTGTCTACATGGATGGATGTTTCGATATGATGCACTATGGCCATTGCAATGCCCTACGCCAGGCTAGTGCACTGGGTGGTCAATTGGTGGTTGGAGTTGTAAGTGATGCCGAAATCACAGCAAATAAAGGCCCACCAGTGACCCCTATCCATGAAAGGTTGATAATGGTAAGTGCTGTGAAGTGGGTGGACGAGGTAATTCCAGATGCACCTTATGCTATCACTGAGGACTTCATGAAGAAGCTATTCGATGAGTATAACATCGACTACATTATCCATGGAGATGACCCTTGCGTTCTTCCTGATGGCACAGATGCATATGCCCTTGCCAAGAAGGCTGGACGTTACAAACAAATTAAGCGCACTGAAGGAGTCTCGACCACAGATATTGTTGGTACTATTGCTATTTTGTTCTATGGTTAATGTTTCTGTAATTTTGTTGTGTTTGCCTTTGCTCGTTGTGCTTTCTACACTTCTTTGATTTTACCATTTTCTTTGTTATATAATATATTTCGTTTAACATATTAATCCATACAATTTATTTCCTTTGCATAACCTACTACATAATCATATGACTTAACAGGTCGCATGCTCCTTTGTACACGGGAGAGATCAGTTGTTGAGAATCAAAACCATTCTTCTTTACAAAGACAGTTTAGTCACGGCCACAGCCAAAGTTTTGAAGATGGTGGATCTGGCAGTGGAACTCGCGTTTCTCATTTTCTTCCTACATCTCGCAGAATTGTTCAATTCTCCAATGGCAAGGTTGACTTCTTCTGCTTGACTAGTTTGTTTCCATTTTTCTAAAAAAGTTCTATCCAGTTTTTCACTCTTCCACTTTTAGATAATTTAAGTTTGACGTTAAGATGCATAACATGATAGTTTTAATTATCCCTTTTGATCCAAGAACTTGAAAGATTAGTCATTCTCATAATCTTGTGTCAATAATCCTTGATAAGTGTCCAATTATTGTTCTCCTACAAAAGCTAGAGACTCCTCTTACATGACATTTTCACTTGGCTATTAATGGAAGTCAAGTGCTTAATCGATTATAAGATCTGACTGACTCATTTACAGCTTGTTTGACCCAATCAATCTGTGTATAAGTTTCTTTAGAATATCAAATGAATTTCTGTGATAGTCTTGTCTTTCCAAATGAGCTCCAGTCACAATTTATAATTTGTGAAAGGTTAAGTGAATTTATAATAGCATTTAGATTTTGGATTATGGTGTACATTTCAAGGGGGGTCTAGAACAACCATGTCTCTGTGATAGGTCATTTAAATATAAGTATATGGGGGATCTAGAACAACCATGTCTCTGTGATAGGTCATTTAAATATAAGTATATGATTACGCACTTTCATATCTTTTGAGTGAATTGTCATTTTGGCTTTTACAGCCTTATTGGTGCAATTATTTATATTGAATATTGTCTGTGTCGATCATTTCCTTTTCATAATCTAATGAAATTATGCATGTGACTGTAGGGTCCTGGACCGGATGCTCGCATTATTTACATAGACGGTGCATTTGATCTTTTTCATGCAGGACATGTTGAGGTATGATATGCTACTATGTTGTCTATCATACTAGGATGTTCAAATGCTTAAAATTTTCAGTTCAAATCTCTTGTTATTGCTAAGGATTCAATCTATTGTATATTGTGACTCAATTCTATTCTTCATATGTTTTATTCAAATTGTATGAAGGTTTGGCACCTATTTGTCCCATTTGTATTTTAATTTAATCGTGTGACTTATTCATCTTTCTGTAATTTCTTTCAAGCTTTTATTGTTGTAGTGTAGTGCTAGTAGAGTTTGTTCTTAATACGCTTACATTACAGTCCAACACAGAAAGTTCTGAAACAGTAACCCTACTTGTAAGATGATAAGATACGACAAGTTCTTCAACTTGGTACTCTTTATAAAGAGAATGGTAGATATGGGTTATTCTCCTGCATTGATGAACACCAAAATATTTCCTGATTTCCCCAGCTCGTTGTTATTCTTACAAGTTGGATTACTTCCTTGGTCTTTTACATCTCTACTTATACTTCTTTTATTTTTTAGATTCTTAGGCTTGCTCGAGGGCTTGGAGATTTTCTTCTTGTTGGAATACACAATGATCAAGCAGTCAGGTTTTGCTTAGCTACTGCTTCATCTCTTTCCCCTTTGGATTTCTTTGTAGTTATCTTTACTTCATAGCTGTAGATGCATATGTATTTTGCTCTTTACACTGGAGGACATGGTGATTTTAGGTTAGAAGATTAAGGGAGGCCAACTTTACAGGATAAATGATAGATGTTAATATGATAGTAGATACGGAAGTAGTGTCAGTTGATTTGCTCTCTTGTAACTTCCTAACGCCTCAATAGGATAGATGTTAATACGATAGTACAAACGGAAGTAGTGCCAGTTGATTTGCTCTCTTGTAGCTTCCTAACGCGTCAATAGGATGTTAAAATATGTAACAGAGAAAAGTAAAGCACAAAGAAATTATAGAATGACTATTTTACAAAAATCTTTTGAACACTTGACACATATTAATTACCAAAGTTGTTAATAAATTACAGATTTACCTAAAATGCAATCTTCAAATAGTGGAAGTCTTAGATTTTGAACTTATCTATCTCTAACTATAAGCTTGCTACTTCTTATATTTCTCCTTCTTGTTTCTTATATTTCCTATTAACTCCATAACCTCAATTTATTTGTTGTATGAATCAACAAAAGAAAGTAAAGCACAAGAGAATTAATACAACAATGTTTTGTTTTACTTCATGAACCTTTGGAGCTAGCAAAAATTTCTGAAACAATTAGAATGTTGTCACCCTAAGGGAAATCGGGATGGAAATGAAAATAATACTGGTTATAAGAAGCTATATAGAAAAAGAGAATTGTCACTAATGAGCTCAAATTTGGGTTTTCCTGTTTTACAAGTGTTTGAGTTCCTGACACTTGATGTATTCTGGTTATTGACTTATGGTTTTAGCAAAGAGGATTTGAAAATGTCCTAGAGTTCAATACCTTTGCACTTCATTTCTGTGCTTAGAAACCAACTGCTTGGCTATTTAGTACTGTGATACTTTTAAATTGGACGACATTAAAGATATGGAAATATGTTAATTTGGAAATAATGTTGGAAACTCCAACCAAACTGTGAGAGGATTTGCAAATGCTATGGTAGTATGTACTAATTGAGTTTATGCTTCCTAGTTCAGAGAAGCTATAGTTTATGTCAATTATTAGGTATAGCCCTCGATAGCAAGAGTTCTTATACAACTTGATTATTGCAAGTATCATGCAATATTCTAACTTGGCATTCATTATCTCCTTGGGAAAACTTGCTATTAAGTTTGAACTTTTTGTTTAGGTATAACTTTATTCAATCACTAATTTGTTTTGCTAATTGGTGTGCAGTGCTAAAAGAGGATTGCATCGCCCTATTATGAATCTCCATGAAAGAAGCTTAAGTGTTTTGGCTTGTCGCTATGTTGATGAGGTGATAATTGGTGCTCCGCTCGAAGTATCCAAAGATATGGTTAGTTTGCAATTTACTTGATATAATTCATCTTATCTTTTATTTTTATTTCTGTAAAACTTCGTTTGATTTTTTCATTTGTTGCATCAATTGGTGACAAGTGACATATTCCATTAGAACATTTCAGAAATCAATTAGAAATTGGTCTAGGAAATGGCGATTTGTAGCCCCTTATTGTTCTTTACAATGTGTTCTCCCCTTTTGCTACTTGTCTCTAGTTTATTCTATTTGTTCTATTTGCAATATACTATATATGTTATTTTAAAATATTTTTTGTTGAAGATAATAGTGATTTAATATTTAGTATAATACGAATATTATTTTATCAAATAAGGGAATATTTTGCACATAACAGTTTGAGTATTATTTAAGAATATTTTATTAATTTATTATGAAATACTATACCATCCTACTATTAACCATCCTACTATTATAAATAGATGGATTTAACCTAATGATTAACACACCTCAATACCCTTCATAGGCTGTATATCTTGTAGTGCAAGTTTTATAGTCAAACCACTCTAAATTAATGTATACATCCTTCTCTCTTTTATTGCTTTATCTCTACTTTTGTATTATATCAAAGCTAAAATATGGTATCAGAACCGATTCTTGATGTTAGGCTCCCACAGATGTCCAACATGTATGGGTGCAACCATGTAGGCACCCATACATGTGCATTCTTCCGTGTTGTAGTACTACAAATTTTACACACTAGCTGTCCATGTCTGAGTGTGAGGCAGGTACACTTAAGTGTGTTAATTTTTAGATCGAGTAAGAGTAAGAATTAACAGTAGTTTGTATTCAATAATAAACTGGTAATTCAATGTTTTAAGGTTTTGAGTAGAAGATCAAGTTCCTCCTTGCATATGAATGAATCCTCCTCTCAATAAGAACATTTCTGAATTTAACACTGATATTGTTAGTGCATAATTTTTCTTGTTTCTTTTTATGTTCTTTAAGGATAGAAAAAAACTTGTAGTCGGGCTTAAATCCTCTGCTATCGAACCTCTTGCAGAGACGACTATGACTAATTGACATTTCTGATTTACGTCAAAGCACTGTGTAAATAAGGTGATATCTGTAGTTTGTTAAATTTTAAATGGAACGTTTGTAGGATGTAAGGTACACTAAGTAATATGGCTTGATTAGCCAATATGAAGACTTGCTACTGTTTTCCTTGTGATTGTGGATGAGTACCTTTTATCAACATAACTTTTATCATTCTTTCTGGGAAATTTTCAAGTTTAATATTCATATGTTAAAAATTGTGCTAGCAGTACCGGACACCTGTAATTCATTGATTGTTGGTGGTTGCTTCGTATGTTATTGCCTTGTTATTGTATCTGGTGTGCTATTACTTCCTTTTGGATAAATTATTTACTTATTTTTTTGCATCGACTCTGAAAATTTTGACAACCAAGTGTTTTTTCCCTGTCAAAAAGATTAATTTTGTTTCTGATGTGGCATGATGAATTGATATCTGCAGATTACAACTTTTAATATATCCTCAGTTGTCCATGGGTCAGTATCAGAAAGTAACGACTTCCAAAAGGTAAATTATAGTGGTTATTTATCAGTGTATATACTGTCATCAACAATCTGTGATGTATAAATTGAGATATTGCAGGAAGAAAGAAACCCATATTCTATTCCAATCAGCCTGGGTATCTTCAAAGTTTTGGAAAGTCCTCTTGACATTACAACTACCACCATAATTAGGAGAATTGTATCAAATCATGAAGCATACCAGGTAGTGGTTTATCATCCCTGCAGTTGAAAAGAAATTGTTTGAATGGTAGAACTGCGGTTGTAGCTATAGAGATCACATACTGCAGTTGATGCTTCTAATATAATATTTGTTTTCTTTTCTTTTCAAGTTCAAGCTATAATATATTTGCCTTTTTTCTGTGTGCAGAAACGTAATGAGAAGAAGGGACAAAGTGAAAAAAGGTATTACGAGGATAAGACCTACGTATGTGATGACTAAGCTGATGTTTGGCTCGTACACAGTTGCTGATTTTGTTTGATTATTATTATTAGCATTCAGGAGCAGAACGAAATTATGAACTTCGTTTAATCCAATGGTTGTAGAGTTTTGGTCTAGATTTCATTACTTAAGGATACAAGCTATTGATGAGCCAGGCATATGAGGTAATTATTTATTCTGCTACTTCCATTACTGTGACAGAACTCAGCAATTCTCCTCTGACTTACGATGAGAATCGTTTAGGCAATACACGCAACAGCATATGTTTCTATTTGTTGGGAATCAAAGTTATGCTGTACGCCGGGTTAAATACTTAAAAGAGCTGAACTTAAATGACAATTTTCTTACTTAGAATTGGGAAAGACTCAACAATTTAGGATGATTGGTTAAGCAGTTGCCCAGTTCCTCTTTTCCTTTTAGAAGAAAATAGGAACTAGTCGCTCTGCCTTCTGCCTTCCGATTTTTACGTTGTGAAAACCGCATATGATTCGTTCGCCTGTACCATCTCTCAAAGGTCACTGGAATAAAGACAACAATAAAATTAAAAGTCAACTGGATAACTGAACTCGAACGGTGCTTGCTGTAAGGAATTAATCAACTTGAACAGGGTCCATCTTGTAGCTATTTTAAAGTCATTCGTCTTCGTCTTCATCATCATATCCAGTCTAAATTCTTGTAATAAAGCAGGGTTTGAGAAGATCTGATCGTACGTAGCCTTATCCTTATACAGTAGAGAGGTTGTTTTCGTAGATTCGTATGCAGATGTGACAAATAAAATTCGTGAATGTGGTAACACAACTGAATTCTTGTAGCTGAAAGTTTAGGTTTGTCTATCATCTGGCAAATTTCATTGGATTTCATCCCTGGTTTTGCTATACACTTCGGAGAATATAATTATTTTTCTCATCCAAGGGTAATCTAGAGATTTGTCCTATAATATTTTAAGATTTCTTTCTTCACACAGTATATTTGTCACAATTGGAAGCTATCTTGAAGATATAGAAATCTCTTTTATTTTAACTCGACTAGTTCCTTCCCCTTCGACTGTCGTCGATCATTTTATATCTAAAGTGAAGCTTTTGCACAGGCCTTGAATATGATGTCATAATGCATGAGAGAACTGGCATACAAAGAAAAGGTGATTATGGATTTTCATGCAATATTGCAAAGTTGACAATTGAGATTATCGGCTCCCTTGAGTCTATCCTTAGTCTTTAACTTTTGTTTAACAAGTCATAATATAAATGATGCCTTTGGCAAGTTGAACTTGAATTAGACCAAATTAAACCGGCTAGCCCTCTGGTTAGTGTTTCCTAATCACTTCAAAACAAGATTTATTTATGAAACTTCTTGATTATACCTTAACCATATTATTGAATCGGGTGAATTGGGATTTGGGTTATAGCTAGGGAGGTTTGCTCTAACAGTGAAGAATCCTCTTATGTATTAATTCTATTCTTTGCCTTAGATTATCTCTTTCACTTTAGCTTTGTTAGGTAACGTGTGTCTTATTGAAATCAGATTTGGCCTTTTGTACAATTCTCCCAAATCATTCCAATTGTCATACTAAAACCATAATTTCATTTCTTCAAAACCATGTTTTGATAATGTCTATTATTAATTACACAATTAATTTCTTAACTAATAGAATCTCTTATATTCAACATTTGATCAAGTGTCCAAGAGTTTTCATTTCTACTTTTCAAATTTCAAAAACTCATATAAGCTAAGTAGTGAGACTGCCTTCATTTAGACCAAATTGTGGGAAAATTTTACATACTTGGTTAGTTACACAAGCCCCAAAGCCCTAATTTTGCTATCAAAGGACATGGAAGCGGCTAAACAAAGGATGGAGGGTTTTAGAAGCATAAAAGTGGGCGGAACTCTTACTTCTTTGGGATCTATAAGGACATGACCCTCTTCCTTCTAGTTCAAAGGAGAAATCGACATAGAAGAACACATTTGGCCATGTCTTCATCTTGTAGTGTTGTTCTCTCTCTTTAGAAATTGTTTTTAATATTCTTTGCCTAATATTTTGGGTATTCATTTATGAATGGTTAATGTTCTCATTCTCAATATATTATTTATGTATGGACCTATTGCGAGAATTTAGATTACAATAAGTAATCATTGTAACTCTGTTTCATTTGTGGTAAACTAATGGCTGTGAATCATTAGGGATAACACAACATAGGTTAAATGACTTAAGTTTATGTGATTGTTACCTAGATTAACCTATTTTCCTAGTAGTTTTCATACTAAATGTAGAGAGCTTATTTGAGGTTGTTTGATAGTTAGGTTTAATTAAAGAGCTTATTTTGATTATATACGATCTAAAGGAAAATTGAGGTTAACAAAGCTTATTGTTAACCTACGGTTAATAGTTTCTAAGAAAGGTATGAGAACAACATGACAATTAAGTTTGTTTATTTTTGTGTAAGCCGGGATTTAATCGAGAATTAGATTATAAACTCATTCATCAATCTTATCATTTTTCCACTGTTTTACTTGAATTGCTTTCATTAGTTCAATTTTACTTTATTTTTTATTCTAATCCAACCAAACCCCCTTTCATATCCTAAACATAGATCTATTCATTAGGCAAGCTACATATAAACTCTTTGTGGATATGATCCCTATTCACCACTACTTCAAATTAAGTATGCAAACTTAGGTTTTCTTTTTGGTGTGTTCGATGCGCATCAGGAATTTTGGCACTGCTGCCAGAGAGTGAAGTTCTTTAGCTTTTTTTTTCAATTGGTTGTTTATATACATATTTGTTTAAAATTCATTTTTATAGTTATTTCTTGAACTTTTCATGTTTGTTAGTGTTTATACATGGTATTGACAAGATATCCTCATCAAGACCCTTTGTAATTTGATCTTGACTTTGAAAGGACATTGGAAAAGTTATGTAGTGAAACTAGAACAACTCTGGGAATACAGCTAAGGGATTGAATTTGAAGAAGTGATGGCTAATCTAAGAACTTTGAGAGAGTTGACTGCACCAAACTTAACACAAAGACCATTATGACATCCTTTGTTAGGCAAATTACTATAAGGCAAGCATAGGTAAAAGTCTGTGGTGTATGTGAAAATGCGAACCATCCAAGAAATGGGTGTCCAACTTTGCAAGAGGGAAGCATGGAGTATGTCAATGCTACAGAGAAAATTTTGCCTAACAATACAACCCATATTCTCAAACCTATGACCTAATTTGGGGAGAACACTTAAACCTAAATTATGGAGGGAATAAGCAGCAAAACCTACTTCCTAAATAGGCCACAGAGTGCACAACAATGTCCACCTAGATCAAAAGCGCCCTCCTCTACCTTAGGTACATCATCGGAAAATCTAGTTAAGTCTCTTACAACTAACACCAAGGTTTTAAAAACAGGACCGGACCATCCGGTCTGACCAAAAAACTTTGAACCGATCAGTGGTCCAGTTCGGTTTCATCTAATAACCTCTATGTATAAAAATCAGTCGATTCAATCTTTTTTCGGTCGGACCGGATGGCCTGGTCTGGATGGTTTTTTAAACCTTGGTATTTTCCTTATATTAAAATTTGAATAAATTTTATTTGATTTTATAATATCTATTTAACATATTAAAATTACT
>JANKOE010000005.1:49634383-49650416 GCA_026284465.1 Erythroxylum citrifolium | reverse complement strand
GGCTTTGGGCTCTCCTCTCTACATTTTAACCCATCTACTTCCAATCCCTCTCCTTCTTATTTCACTAACCCTTAAAGTCCTAAAGCCTACTCTTCCAAAGCCCAATTCTCTTCTTTTAAATTCTAAGCCCATTCTAATAATCAAATTCTAATTCTAACACTTTAGGCTAATTCCTAATTTATAATTCCACTTTTTATACTACTAAAATAAATAAAACTCATCTATAAAAATATTGAAACAATTAAAATAAAATTAGGACATAAACAAAAGAATAACAAATAAATAAATAAAATAAAATGAAATAAAAAGAAAAATTTTCCGGACCCAACATTACAACTATGAAACATAATGGAAAGATAGGAAGAAAGGCATATTATAAGGGATTATGTTAGAGAATTCTTATAGTGGCAAAATCTAGCCTTATTAGATAAAGAATTAACGCTAATAACTTTGAGATCAAGCGTAATATGATTCAAATGGTTTAACTTTGAGATCAAGCTTAATATGATTCAAATAGTTTAACAACCTGCATAGTTTAATGGCTCTCTTAATAAGGATCTAAATGAAAACAATGTTAATATTTTAGAGATTGATGAAAATGTTCGAAAGCGGAATCATTTTTCTTATATTTTTTAATTTATGTATTATGTTGAATTCTATGGATTAAGTTAAAGTTTAAAGGATTGTGAAGTTAAATTGAATTGATTATGACTTGATGCAAATAGCTAAATGCCTAACAAATTGATGAACTTTTCAATTGAATGAATAATTAAGAGTCCTGATTGATGCAACTGATTTTTTAATTTCTTTCCTAAAGTTGCAACATATTTAAGTTAAGAGTGATGAAATTAATTTTATTGAGGACAAGCAAATGGTTAAGTATGATGGAATTTGTTAATTGCTAAATAGACTATGTTCTTAGCCTAATTTTAGAACCATTTTTCTTTTATTAGATATTTTTATATGATTTGGTACTTAATATGGATTATATTTTATTTTAAGGCCTCATTTTAGGTTCCCAACAAGGTAGAAATTAATTTAGGAAAATTTTAGCCAAGTTAGAGAACATAAGTCAAACATACACTTATTTTTTCAGAACGTAAGTTAATTATAGACCCATGTTTAACTTGTGTTAGACCTTGGTGCATTTTTTTCTTCAATAATTTGCCACATAAACAAATTGACCCAAACATGAGCATGTGTTCATGGCCTTTAGAATTGTATTAGTAAGATAAACCCTTAGATGTCTGATTGAATTACCGTATTATAAGCTAACAAGGTTATAATAAAAATTATGTTGGTCCTTTGTTGGTAATAACCGTTAGACAAATTCTAGGGTTTTGTGTTTAAAAAGTAAAGGAGAGAGAGAAGACATATGGAGCCAAATTAGAGCATCTTAGAATGGGAGATGAGCAACTTTAGAGACAAAGAAGGGGATTTCATCAATATTTAATCAAAGAACATCAAGAGTTTAAGAATCCATAAGAAAGACTTATTTCTTATTTTATTGTTAGATTTCTTCACCTTAGTATGAACTAAATTGGGGTAGATATTAATGTGATAATCCTTAAAACTATTATTTTTTAATTAATTCTTGATTTACTAAAATACATCATTATCCTGTGAATTATTAATGGTTAGTAGCTGTGATTGAATTGGTATTTGATAGCGTTTTTATTCAATTTTATATTTCATATAAAAGAATTGATAAATTATATCTATGAATAGATCATAGAATAAATGATAATAGTTACATAGAATTCTAGACATAGGATCATATAAATCTTCTAGGATAGAGTCAAATCTATCATAGGAATTCAGAGAATAAGATAATGCATTCTTAAGGATTTTGATTAGAAATAAACTTCAAATTAAAGTTAAGGATATGGGTTGTATATCTTAAGAAAGAATATAGTGGTAATATTAATATTTCTATTCAATTAAGAAACTAGGCTTAATAATTGAATCTAGATAACTATAAGAATAAACTAATTCTAATGGGATTATGCATCTAGATATTAATGATCAATTGATTGCTTCATTCTTGCTCATTGCTTTAGTTTTGATATTTCATATTAGTAATTTTAGTTTTTTAATATTTTCCTTTAATTCAATCATCCATTTTGTTAGATTAGATGGTAGAAATATAATTAATAATAGCCCTTATAGGATTATCACTCACATTTTCTATATTGTACTCGTATTTTTAGATCAGGATTATCTTACTTAAAATAAGATTTGGTTGAGTTTTGTAGGCTATATAGCATGGTACCCAATAAGAATTTGTGGCTCTTCCATGTGTTATATAATGTTCTTACATGTTTTAAATATTAAGGGTTATTGATGGCATTGGATAAGGCTAACATTCTTTAATTACCAATTATCCTAATTTCCCTCTTTCCTCTTATTTTCTTGTTTTTTTACTATTCTTATATATTATGTACATTTGGGAAAATGTACAACTAAGGGGAGAGAATTAATTACTAATGCTTATCATTTTCGTTAAATTAGCTTAATAAGGAAAAATTATATTTTGAAAGAATATTGATTGAGATAATTCATTCTAATTTTGTTTTATTATGATTTGACTTGCTAATGCAAATATTCATGAGCATCAATGATTAAGTTAATTTTAATTACTTCATTAATTTTGAAAATGAGTATTTGATTTACATTATGATATTTTTGTATAATTTGGACATATAATGGAGTTAGAAGTTAATTCCTTTTAAGCATTTTCAACATCCCAGTAAAAAATATTTAAATGAGTGAGAATTAAATAATAAATGAGTGAGAATTAAATAAATTCACTCTGTTGACGTCAAAATAAGTAAAAAGTTTTAAATTAAATAGAGGCATTATTAGACATTAGAAACGGGTCGCCTAACTAAGTAAAAGGGAGTATTCCTGAGAAGGTATTTACTCTTACACCAAAAGGTTATGTCACTTTTCAAACAAGACTCTAATTACTCTTATGTTAGTTTAAAGTTAGTTTTTTTTTTCTTTTCTTTGAATAAGAGTTAAGAAATTGCTTGAAAGTTGAAGCATCATTTTTATATATGTTTAGTTTATGCATTAGGTTAAATTTTATGGATTAATTTAATGTTTGAAGGATTGTGGAGTTTAATTGAAATAACTTATTACTTGATGAAGTAGCTTAAA
Source organism: Erythroxylum citrifolium (assembly GCA_026284465.1). Taxonomy (NCBI): domain Eukaryota; kingdom Viridiplantae; phylum Streptophyta; class Magnoliopsida; order Malpighiales; family Erythroxylaceae; genus Erythroxylum; species Erythroxylum citrifolium. The sequence continues at coordinate 49,647,254 of JANKOE010000005.1, read as the reverse complement.
TTCTTAGAAAATTAGGCAAGTGAATGGATATTAGAGATTCTTGATTGATCCCATTGATTTGCTAAATACATTAATAGAGTTGCCATTTATTTAAGTTTAGAGTAATCAAACTGATTTGCTCAAGGAAAAAAAATGCTTAAATGTTTGGGAGTCTGATAAATACTAGTTAGAATATGTTTTTAGCTTAATTTTGGGAACATTTTGCTTGTTTTGATGGTTTTTATTGGATTTAGAACTCAATGCAACATATATTTTGTTTACAAGCCTTGTTTTAGCATCACAATGAAAAAGGAACGAATTCAAGTAAGTAAAGGCCAAGTTAGAGAAGTTTTGGTATGAATTTGAAGGAATATGGGTTAAATATAGACCCATATTCTTAGAACACAAGTCAAACATAGAAAATGTTCATAGAACACTGGTCAAACACAAACATGTGTTTAACCTATATAGGTTATTTGTGAATTTTTTTTCTTCATAAATTTGTTGCATGAACAACACATTCAAAACACAAATATGTGCTTATAGTCTTTAGACTTATTTTCTTAAAATAGCCCCTAGAAGTGTGATATGATGTTTAGGTATTGAGTTACTAATTAAAAAAAGATGTAACATAGACCTATGTTAGTGTTAAATTATACAGAAGTTCTAAGATTTTATTATTAAAAGGATAGAGATTGACAGGAATGATATAAGCTATCTAGTGAATTATTCACGATTATTAATTATGATTGAATTGAGATTTCCTATCATTTCTTATTTCATATACAGGAATTAAGAAATTATATGTATGAATAGATTATGACATAAATAATAAGGATTGGTTTGTATGTCTTGAGGAAAAACATAGTTGTAACTTTGAAATTTCTACCAATTCAAAGGTCAATGATTAAATCAAGATAAATTCAAGCATAGAAACTTTTTAGTGGTACTCCAAATCTAGATATTAATTATCAATTGATTACTTTACTCTTTCTTATTACTTTAGTTTGTTATTAAATAATTTAGTTCCTTAATCTTTTTCTTTAGGTCAATCACCTTTTTTCAGATTAGATAACAAAAAGATGGTTGATAATAATACTTTTAGTTCTTATATGATCGACACTTGTATTCATTAGGTTATACTATAAGAATAATAAGTGCATTTACCTAGTTGATCTTTAGTATTTTCTAGTTTGAATACAACATCACGCCATGCTTATGTTACTTATTGGACTTTCAAAAATTTTATAAAATTAGATATCAATTTTTGACATGGATCTTTAAACAATATTATTACTAATAATGCCTTAAATATTGTTTCTATCTAAAAGATTAACTATTAATTGAATATATGATACTTGAACTCCTTACCATATCATTTATAGATGAATGAGTGGTTAAAAAAACCTCAAAACTTAAAGATCATTTGAAAAAGGGTGGTAACATATAAAGGCTAGTACAACATATTTCCTTATATTCTTCATATTTATAAGATAAGAATATGAACTTTGATTAGGGAGAATTATTATTCCTTAGTCTATGAGAATGAAGTAGTAATTCCTACTAAGGTATAATTTTTTTCCTTAAGATACTAAATAAGTTTGAGCTAAAAGAAGTTAAAATAAAAGAAAATATGATATAATTGAATTTAATTTAAAAAGGGGGTTCACAACTCTATTATAGAATAATTACTCAGAAATAAAAAAAGACAAAACATACATACCTTTTTATCCTAGTGACTTGTTCTTGTAAAAGATTCTTTCAATTTAAAACAAGTTGATGATAAATAGGCTCTTAACTATGGGGGTCCTTATATAGTTAAAAAAGTACTTTTAGCACTATGGTTTTAGTTTTGATTGATGTAGATGAGTTCCTTAAGCTAATAAACTTAGATCTAATCAACATATATTTTAAAAATAAATAATAGATTTTAAAAATTGGTAAATAACAATGTAGGTAAAAGTTACAAGACAAAAAGTACTTTTTAAATCCTAACATTGGCATCAAAATACGTGTCAATCTCCAATTATTTAGAGTGCATGAAAAAACTCTAATATTAAAAAAAAACCCTAATCCTAAAATTTCTCCTTAATATTAATCCCTACTCATGTGATTAGACCCTAATCTAAACATAGTCTGTGCAATTGTTTACAGTGATGATGTTTGTATGGCTATACAATTCACTGGTGAGGCAAGGAATAGACTACACTAATGGGTGTTGGCTAGGGATATGGCGCAAACAAGTTAACTAAGTACCTTATATAGGTTGGAAAAGATGATGAAAATTGGGGATGATAGTGTAGGGAAGGATTTGAGATTGGAGTTTCATAGCATGATTCAGGATTTCAAATTTAGTAGAAAATATGATATTATGGCTTATCTTTTTGGAGATCCACCAATACCATGTATACTGTATATGACATTAGTGGGTTTCATACAAAAGGGAAAATAATAAAAAAGCTACACTATGGCTGATATGACACTTAACTAATGGAAACCTAACAAAGTTAAGGGTTATATCTATTGAGAGATAAACTTATGTGATTTTAAATTTTTTGCGCCTTTTTTTAAATGACGAATATTTTAATTCCATGAAAGGTTGATCAAGAGAGTTCTAAGAGTATACAAGAAAATTCAAGGAAAGGATGATCATCAAATGTTAAAATAGTATAAAAGACCTATATGTAATAAAGGATTCTAGAAAGTTTGTGAAAGTGCAAGATAGTGCTAATTGATTCTCCACTTGTTTAGCTATTGATGGCTTATTGAATGCTTATCCTTGTAAACAAAGATGTATGCTTTAATTCTACTATATAGAGCATGTAAAAAGCTTTCTTTACTGTTAGCATTATCAGTGAAGATCCTTTTGTTCCTTTCATCCCATAATCCAAAAACTAAGTAGCTAAAGGCCAATCTAATGATCCATAAATCCCCTTCAAACTTCATCTTAATATTTTGGTTCCACGAAATAATGTTAGAATAGAGGACAGAAGGACTATTGGAACTATAAAGTTCAAGGATTGCTTATTATAAGTATATTGTAATGGCATTAAAAGAATAAATGCTCAATATTTTCAAGAGATGATTTACACAACATGCACAAATTAGACAGCTAAGAGAATTTGGCCAATCTGTCTTAGGTTGGAAGCCTATTTTTGATAGCTTGCTATAGTATGATTAAAAATCTATGTGAATTATGCTTTAGCCAAATTATTTTGTGTCAAGGTATAAAATAAGAGAGGTTGCTAAAGAGGGATCAACAGGATTTGTTTATGTAGCTACCAGAGGGAGAGAGACTCTATAAAATATATTTTTCAGTTGAATTGTCTAATGTGAAGATGAGAAGGAATTGGAAAAAGTTTGTTATAGGAATGAATCTATCAAAGTAGTTAATTAATAGACCTTCAACAATTGAGGCCTTGGATAGGGTAATTAACTTTATAGGAGTAGCTTAAATAATAGAATCCAGGGAACTAAAAGGAGTCCAATGATCATACCAAAATGAGTACTCTTATCATTCTTGGAAATGATCTACAAGGGTCCTTAATGTTCCATCTTAGCTTGAAAAAATGTTTCATAAGGGAAGAAGCATTTGTTGGAAACTTAGCAGTCCAAAGGTTCTGATCTTTTATATAATATGTATGCACCCATTAAACTTATAAAGCTTGTTGATCTTGGATAAGTCTCTATAGTCTTGACTAAGAGAATAAAATTGAGGATCCTAATAGGTATAATTCCCAAACCATCATGCTTTCTAAGTAAGCAAACATTAGACCAGCGTATTATGTTGTTTCCAGCTTTGCTGTTGCTAGTTGACCATAAGAAATTTCGAAACATTTTTTATATTGTCTTGAAAATGGCCTAGGGAAATATAGCGTGAGAGGCCTAGATGTACTTAAAGAAGATATCACAAAGTTGATTAGATGACATCTTTCATCAAACGATAGTGATTTAAAAGTCTATCTATCAATCCTTCTTCTATTCTTGTCAAGAGCAAGCTTGAAGTCTAAGAAGACAGGTTTAATGGAGGAGATAGGAATTCTAAGGTACTTGACAGGTGTATAACCCAGCTTGAATATAATGATCAGTGTCAATCTAGCTAATTGTGTTGTATTTACTGAGACAAATAAGTTGGAATTGTCTTTATTGATTGTAAGGCCTGACCTTTTTTTCAACACTGTAAAATCTTTTATGATGGAGGTGACTGAAAGGGTGTAAGCTTTGGAGAAGATAAAAATGTCATCAGTAAAGCTTAGACTGACAATACCAAGCTTCTTACATTTAGAGTGGAATTTAAATACTTCTTTTCTGGTAGCATTTCTCTTAAGAAATTTGCATAAAACTTCAAATAAGGATGGTAATGGGTTAGGAATGACCTGGCCCTAGGCCCTGTTGGGCATGAGGCTTCCCAGCCTGAGCCCGACCTAACTTATTATTTTTTTTAAAAAAAATCAAAATAAAACAAAGCCTATTGGGCCCAAAAAATTGGGCCTGAGGCCTGGTCAACCTGAACCTAACATATTGACTTCGAGTCCGACTAGGCGGGGTGCGAGCCTAATTGTTAAGCCTAACTTTAGAGAAAAAAAAAGAATAAGTATAGGGAGATAGGGTCCCCTTATCTGATGCTTTTAATAACTTTGATGTGCTTGATGGGCTCTTTTTTCATTAGCATACATTGATGGATCCGTTGAGCGAAAATTTTAAGGAAACTAAAAGCTTTCAAAACAATGAGGATGAAGTTCTCGTCAATCTTGTCATAAGTTTTCTCAAAAACATTTTAGTTGCACAATTTTTGTAACTGCACTTCCTGGTGTAGTGCTTGAAGAACTGTTAAGCTAGTGTAATGTTATCACCAATCTATCTCCTAGGAATGTAAGCTAACCGAGTTAGATCAACAAGTCCAGGAACTATAGGCTTTAACTTAAGGGCAATCACTTTAGAAGTGATTTTCTAGATAGATTTGCAACAGGAGATAGCTCTATAGTTTCTTAAAGACTTTAGTTCTTTCACTTTAGGGAAAAATGTAATGAAGGTATTATTTATGGCCTTGAGAACCATGCAATTGTTAAAGAATTCCATAATTACTTTAGATATTGTATTGCCTAAGATAAACCAATTTTCTATAAAGGAATATATATTAAATCCATCTGGTCCTAGAGCTTTTCAAGGAGCTAGACATTTTTAAGCATTTTCAATCTTAGATCTAGTAACAAGATATGATAAAACTTCTAATTCATGAGCAAACAACTTCTGTTAAACTATTTCCTCAATAATTTCTATAGAGGACCAAGCAGGTGAGGGAGATCCTGGTAAGGATTACAAGTAACAGGTAGTTTGAGAGATGAATTGACTTAGATGTTTAAAGCAAGGATCCATTTCTTTTAAGGGTAATAAATTTGTTTAAGGTTTTCCTTACTAGGACAAATCTATGAAAGAAAGATGTATTTTTATCACCATCTTGTAACCACTTGATCTTAGATCATTGTTTCAATAGAGAAGAGTCAAAGTTAACTGCTTTTGTGTTGCTCAATGCAATCTTTTTTGTAGCTTGAAGCATCTAACATGTAGGATTGAGGTACAAGTTATTCTGAGCTTCTATGAGAGTAGATTTAGTAGTGTTTAGTAAATGATGAACATTTCACACATTTGCCTCATGAAATGCTTTAACCTTAGCTAGTATGCTATTGATTTCATAGAGTATTGAAATTTCTTAGATCTATGAAAGTAATGATCAAGACCTCTTATAATAGCATCCTGGAAACCAAGTAGGGATGTTCGGAAGTTATGGAATTGAAAAGGATATATGGTAGGTGCACTATCTAGTTCAAACCTAATAATCACTGGATAATGATCAGAGATAGTTGGGCTCATTTTTAGGAGAATCTTGCAGCCAAATTAGATTAGATAAGTCTCTATTAAGCTTCTTTCTTAAGAAAGTTTCATTATTATGCTTATGCTCCAAGAAAATAAGTCCACCACTGCCCCCCTTACAAGGTAGATCATAAACTTATGTCAACTAAATTATTTTTGAGATCATCACAAATAGGTCTACTACAAAAATGGCCTTCAGCTTCATCTTGATGTATTATGGAGTTGAAGTCATCATTTAAGAGTCAAGGGGAATGGACACCAAGAGCCAACTCTTTAAGCTTACTTCATAAGGAGACTCTTTGAAAGTTATGATTGGGTGCATAAATGACTGAAATATCTAATATTTTGTTGAGGTGTTTGGAGAAGATTTGTATGTGAATAAATTGATCATTGATGGTGGAACCAATTATGTCTATCTTGTCACTATTATAGGTGACCAAGATCCTTCCAATAGGGTGAAAATCTTGGTTAGAAATGGACCTCTAACTATTAGGCAAAAAAGAGGAGAGGTTGATGATGTTTCTCTTCATTCTAGTTTCTAAATATCCATCAAGCAGGGCTTATTTTCAATAACAAAATCTCTAATTACTTGCTTCTTTTTTAGGGAATTCATTCCCCTAATGTTCGAGGAGTAGATAGACATTTAAGCAGCAGAAGAAGAAACATTCTTCTTTCTACCTGATCTTCTCCTTGAAACATTTTTGAAATTAGTTTCAATGATAGTATCCATTGTAGGTGCTTGTGTTGAGACTACTAATTTAGGTTCATGAGCTAAGATTGAGATTTCCTTTGCAATAGGAGTATTAACTACTATGCTAATTCCAATATTGTTCATGATTATGGATTGATCAATAAACTTAGTTCTGGGCTTATCAATGACTACCAAAATGTGCCTTTACTTCAATATTTTAAAAAAAAATGTTAATTGATTGTAGATGCATATAACTCTTGTTGGGAAATAACAAGATGCACTATTATAGAAGATTAGTGGGCTTATCAAAGACAAAGAATCTTGCTTAATTTCTTAGTTTATTCTAATATTGGAATAACTTTTATCAGGTATGATGATACTTTTGATATGGTAAAAAGCGTTGATACTTTATTTTGATTATTTTCTAAAATTACCCTGTGAGTTGGACCATAAAATATTATGCACTTATTTATAGATAATGTAACTAATTATGTATCATCTAGGTACTTATAGGCTACAATAATGATAGGTTTAGGATTGAAGGAACTTTCTTATTATAAGATTATTGTGCCTTCGCTTTATGATTTAGAAAAGGAATGTCAGTGGATTGTAGGATACATATAAGTGTAGTTATGGAACAATAGGATCCATAGTTATGACATATGGATAAACTGATAAAAAAAAGAAGTTTGATTAATTTTTTTGGTTTATTGTAATGTTGGAATAACTTTATTAGGTTTGTTGATTCTTCTAATATGGTAAAAAAAATGGTTATACTTTATTTGGATTATTTTATGAAATTATTGAGTTGGTTGGATTACAAAATATTGTGCACTTATTTATAGATAATGCAACTAATGGTATATTAGCTAGGTACTTATTACAATCAAAGTATAAGCATATTTATTAATCTCCACGCACTAAATTGTATAAATTTCATTTTAAAAGATATTGGTTGCATGAACCATATTTCTAATCTTGCTTCACCTGCATCTAAGTTCACAATTTTTGTGTATAATCATATTATATTTTTGTCTTGGTTAAGAAAGCAAGAAGATTGGGTTGAGATTATGCCTCTTGTTACTACTAGGTTTGCAACTACATTTATAACTTTGAAAAGTGTTCATGATCACAAACAAGAACTTTAAAACTTAGTGACAAGTAAACACTCTACAAGTCATAAGTTATTGACGAGTTGGGAAGGAAAAGAAATTTATGATATTATTTTGGATAATAAATTTTAGGATGTTTGCTTAAGAAGATTGTTCCTTTACTTTTGAGGTTATCGAGAATTATTGTCTCAGATAAGAAATCGTCTTTCAGATACATATACGATAGTATGAGTAGAGTTTGCAAAATAATTATGAATCTTTTCAAAAGGAAGTAGAAATTGTACAAGCCTAATACAAATAATCTTAGTCGACGATGGGATAACCATCTTACTCAAAAGATACAACTAGCAACTTACTTTCTTAATCCTTATATAGTGAAGATGTATACACAGATAATGGTAATATCGATGGCCTTTTTGATGTGATTGAATGCAAAGGTATTTTCTCTAATGAAGAGCAATCAAAAGTGAAAATTGAAATTCAATTTTGTCATGGAGGTTCAAAGAGTTTTGCTCGAACATGCGTAAAGAGAGAACTGATGATGAAAAATGTACAGCCTGTCAAGTTTTCATACTTTTAGTTTATCCTTTACTTATTAATAATATATCTTTTATTTTTATAACTATTATTTTTTTATAACTATTATTTTATAATACAGATGAGTAATACAGACTATTTCGTAAAAATGGTCCTGCATTGAAAAACCTTGCTATGAGATTACTCAATCAAACAACTTCTACATTAGGTTATGAATAATTGAAGCATTTTTAACATTTTCATACAAAAAAAGAAATATTTTGAAACGTTGAAGAGTTAATGACCTTGTTTAGAATGCTAATAATATGAGGACAAAGAATTGGTATTTTATTAATTGAATTATATTTTTTAATAATTCTATTTTATTATTTAGTATGTAATTTCTTTATTATGCATTAAAAGTAAAAGAAAACATATGATTCAGTTTATATTGATTGTAATAATTATATTGATTTTTTTGATTGAAATGAAAAACAATAGCTTGATCTTGATTATAGTGAACTTGAAAAGATGATTTATGATAAAAATATATTTGTCACAACAAATAAATTAAAAATATATACTGATGGTTAGTTGCTATTTTATTTTATACATATTTAAAAATTAAAAGCATAATGTATTACAACAACAAAAAACAATTTCATATATTTACTGATTTGTGATTTATTTAAATAAAGTAGAAAAAGATGTAAATACTTTGGATAAAAACGTGACTTATGACTCTTTAAATAATGTAGGAGAATTTATAATTTTTTATAATGATGAGACAACACCTCCTTCAAAAACTTAATTTTAGTTGTTACTATTTTTCAATATTTTATTTTTAATTCAATTTTTAGTTTGAGTTATCATATTTATTATCGGTTTCTTATATATTAATAGACATCAATGTATTCTTTTTATTTTAATAAAGTATTTATTTTTAAATTATATTTTTTTTCTTATTCTTATAATTTGTACTTCTTATTTATTATATACTAATTTTATAATAGTTTAACACATAATGAATCTATAAACTTTAAACTTTTCTTTTTATTAGTTTTATATTCCATCCAATTTTTAAACATTGAGATTTACAACTAATTAGACGTTTTGTTGTCTCTCTTATTACCCATTTTTATTGATTATTGTATTTCTTCATGGTGAGTTACACGAGGAAATTTAAATGGGTTGCGAGTCTGATCATGCATGTCCTTCAAGAAGCCATATTGAATGAATTTTTAATTTCTAAAAAAAAAAACTATGTGAGGAAGAGCACGGAGCCCTTAAAGGTCTGACCAAAAACAAAAATGCCTCCAAAGTGGAATACTGAAAGTAATTCATTATTTGTGCAGATATAAGACAATCAGGAACACAGGACCAGTTACTGAACAACAATGAAGGAAATAAACATAGCTAAGTGCCTGTTTCCTCTTGACTGCGTCCCAAAGAATTCAACTTGAATTGCAGAAAACACTCTTGCACTCAAAATGATGGATAAACAGATGGCTAGAATTTTCTATAGAACTCACAGCATTCAGCAGCAACCTCACAAATGTAGTATAGCCAGCGATTTGGTTATACATGAGGTGGCATCCAATTCATGAGCCATGTGATTCCGAGTGATATGGCTCCAGTTCATGTCCGTGTTTGATACATCACACAGAGTCGTGAAATCCAGTACTTGACCAAGTATTTTGAACATTTCAAACCCAAAAATCAAGTTTCGATCAGCAACAAATGCAGCGTTCCAGTCCATTGGAGCATCAGGATGCACGGAGACTGCAGTCCAGTAAAGATATAGAAGATCTAGTTCCCACAACTTCCTAACAGCTTTGTTTCTGTGCCCTATTTGACCATCCCCTTCACACCAGGAAACAGAAAGCATGAACAATCGACCATTACAAGACACAAGTTTGGGGTAATACTCGTGAACACGAGCAGGAAATGGAGAGGTCTGGATTGCCATCCAGAAACCCTTTTCAATATCATATCCCATAAGCTTGTCGGACTCAGAGTAAACATAAAATACTCCATGGCAGACAGCACCAGAACAAACAACCCCAAACTCTGCAGGTAATTTTTGGATTTCTGTCCATTTATTAAACATGGGATCATATATTTCCACAGAATCCAAAGATTCATTCCAAGACCCATGGCCTCCTGCAGCAATCATTATGAATCTTTTACATCCCTTGGTTTTAGATGGATCACTCTTTTGTCTCACAGACTTGTGACACTTTCTGTTCTGCACTGATGAAAGCTCATTTTCATCAACAGCATTTCTGCATTGCCGTCTTAGGGAAAATCTGTGAGGATCCTCATAAACATCCGACACCCCACCAATCCGGGGTCTGTGGAACAGCCTTTCTTGCCGGTATTGATGACTCTGACAAATTGAAAAGTGAGGACCAACCTCACAACTGCCTAAAATAGGCATAGATCTTGCATACCTCATAGAAGCAACTTTGTGCCACAATTTAGTTAAGGGGCTGAATACCAAAACACTTTTATGAGTCTTGAAGGAACTCCTGTCCACCCTTCCAAGATGACTTAAGCTAGAACATCCACCAACGATGTAAATCTCATCCTGCATACCCATAACTGAGAACATGAATCTCCCTTTTATAATATCAGAGTCAATCTTGTGCCATTGATCTTGACATACATCTAGCGCATGTAACTTCCCAGAACAGTAGCCATCTTTAACAGTCCCAAACAGGAACAACCATGGATTCTGAAATGAACCTTCATGTCTCATCTGCATGAATCTAGAAGTGGTTGTCAAGCGTCTCCATTTCTTGCACACAAGACGAGCATTCATGAGACTGTTCAATGGAAGTCTTACCAAACACATTTCCAATATGTCATCAGGTATAAAGGCATCCAACCTGCTACTTTGCATAGAATGTTCAAGTTCTAAATCCTTTCTGGTGTTTCTCTTCCAAAACCTTTCCCTCACCCCATATGAAAAGCAGTCAACTCCAGTTTCCTCAATGCCACATATTGGTTTGTATCCTTTTCCTTCTTCACTGGCACTGGATGATCTCCTCCTACTGCTAGGGTCCCCAAATTCCTCACTTGTGTCAGCACCTACTTTGCAACCCCCACCCCTGCCATATAAAGTTAGGCATTTCAAAGAAAGCCCTCTGAAATCGTCCTCTTCCCCTCCCTCACTTCTGGGGCTCTTCTTCTTCAACTTCTGGCTAACACTTCTAACAAGCCGCTGAGACACACTCAAAATCTCAGATTCACGGCCAACAGATGCTTCACCAGTTAGTCTCTCCGTATACATCTCGTACCCTAGTACTTTGTGGGTAATAGGCAATAGCCTATAACACGAATCTGTCATTTAGGCATGTTCATCCTTGTATTATCTGCAAGAAAAGAACCAAAAACCGAAGTTTAAAGCCCAAGATCACAAATGTCCTAAAAAGAGGCCAACCTCGGAGGAATTCCATTTAAGTAACGAAAAATTTCCAATTTACAGCAAAGATAATAGCTTGCAGATGCTAGGATTTACAGGACCGGCAATATCAATTACTAGGCCATTAAATGAAAAACTGAAAAGCATAGTGAACGTCACGTATTTAAGAGATTGACAAGAGTCCATTCTCCATGGAAATCAGATCACAATTAAAGAAAGCGAGACCATAAGTGATTAATCAATCTCAAATGTTCCATTTTCCAATTGCGGTTAAATTACAAAGAAAAATAAGAAGCTAAACATGCGAGTTATCATTATACACATACATGTAGATACATGAACCCAGAGAGAGAGAAGAAGAAAAAAAAGAGACGGTTCAGTTGAAGAAAAACAGGAAAACCTTTCAACAGCGAACTGGGGTCCGTCACAATAATACATTCTATTCGTGGTACTCTTTCCACCTTTGTCCAGAGAAACACAGAGAGAGCGCAAAAGGGTTCACACTGTTAGATCTGAGGACGTATTTGAGAGTGAAAAGACGAAGACTTGGAGACCAAGATCTGAAGAACAGAGAAACGCCAAGATCTGACTTATAAAAAACGACCGAAAGAAGACGACTTTTAGATACAAATTGATAATGATAAGCTTTATTTTATTGACAATAATAGAAAGAGAGAGTGAAGCATTGAATGCTTGTTCGGTTGGGAGATGGAATTTTTAATTGTCAGGTAGCAGAAAAGCGACGCCTGCACTCGTTGTGGAAAGGTCACTCACTTACACTCTTCTTCCTTTTTATTATTCCCTATTTGGTGTCTCTTATTACTTTTGGCTTATTTTCATTTATTCTTCCATCTGTTTCTCGACATTCGTTTTCTCTTTTCCCTTTCCTTTTTCACCTCTGTTCTTTGGTGGAACCAGTGGTCGGTCTAACTCGGATGCCTTAAGTAAGTTTCGAGTGCAAATTAATTATTAATTTAAGATTAATACATTCATTAATTCAGGGGGCGTTTGATTTGAGGGTTTGGGAATGAAGAATTGGAATAATTACAAAAAGTAATGTTTACTTTGGGGTTTTCAATTCCAAGGAAATGGATTCATTCCATTAAATTTGATAATCCACTAAACCCTCCAAAGAGAGTGAGTATTAAGTTTTCATTCTCATCTAGTGGTTATTATTTATACCCCTCTATCACATAAACAATTTTTATTCTTAATTATATTATTAAACTCATTATTATTATTATTATTATTATTATTATTATTATTATTATTATT
>JANKOE010000005.1:49606780-49634283 GCA_026284465.1 Erythroxylum citrifolium | reverse complement strand
ATTGTTATTATTATTATTAATTATTGTTCGTATTATTATTATTTATTATTATAAATTTTAAACTTATTATTATTATTACTATTTTTAAACTTATTATTATTATTAATTATTGTTGTTATTATTATTAATAATTATTGTTATTCTTCTTATTATTTATTATTATAGATTTTAAACTTATTATTATTATTATTATTTATTTTTATTTTTATTTTTATACGAAATTAATTATTTTATTATTATTATTATTATTATATTAATTTTATTATACGAAATTAATTATCTTATTATTATTTTTTTATTAATTTTATTATACGAAATTAATTATCTTATTATTATTATTTTTATTAATTTTATTATATGAAATTAATTATCTTATTATTAATAATAATAACAACAACAAAAACATTATTGGTATTAATACAGAAACCCAAGTTATAAATCAAACATTATTTTTTATACCCATTCCTATTCCCATTCCCATTCTCATTTCCTTCTACTATTATACCCATACTCATTTCTAAATCCGTGCTCAAACTAAACGCCCCCTCAGTTTTTACAAGTCGGCTTAAAGGAATGCGATCTTCGAACGAATAAAACCGGACTTTCAATCACTAACTAGCAAATAAGATTTTACTCTACCTAAATTTATGAAATGATGATTGCACCATAAAATGATGGCTGCAAGTTTTTGATAGCGTGTTTATGTGCTGTTGACATAATTAGTTTTTATGATGAAGGCTTTTAATAATTTTATAATACAGACTCTCGAGATGATTGATTTTGGCTTACTAGTATTTGTGTGTTGGAGAATGATACAAACTGATATGCTTCGTAACTCTCTCGTTTTCTCTACTGTTTAATTCTTTTCTTTTTTGGAGCCGTGTAACTGTGTTGATATTGGACTAAAGCCGTCCTTGAAGGGTTGGTAAATCGAGTTACGGTTTTTGGTTACCGTTGTTTCCTTGAGGAGGAAATGAGAGTAACTCTTTCTTTCATGCTTTTATGAAGTTTTTGTGTGAAAAGCGTAACACTTTCTTTGAATTAGGACCGATTTCTAAACCTTTAAAATGATTTTAGGAATTTACTGTGTGGTAATGAGTGCACTTATACATGTCTGATCGATGTTTCGGAGAAAACATCAAGTAGCGTTGTACTTGTACATGTGTTTATAAAGAATGCAGATATGTTGACGCTTTCGACGCCGACGCTATCATCTTCAGAGCTGGTGTAGCCAGGGTGGCTTCTGCTCACACTCTCAGCAAGCGTTCGTTGCCAGGGATGTCACACGGTGCTGCAGCGTTCATTGCCAGTATTGGATCTCCGGTCAAGTCCAGTGTACGATGTAGATGACAATAACCCACCTGGGGTTCCCAGTTGTTTTGTCTTGGACAATCAAAGGTATGGGAGCAAATGAGCATTTTCATTTTGCATTTATAGAACAAGTAAGTTTTCTTCTCTCTCTCCACTAACTCTCCACAGATTCTCCGTTACATCTTTGTATCCCTCATGTTGGAGGTTCTGAGTTTGTTTCTGTTAGTTTAGCAACATTATTCTATACGTGCAGTTTGTCCTCTCCATCTATGATCATTATTTATCTTAGTTTTCTTTTATTGCTATTTTATTATTTATTATTTATTATTTTTCTTATTTTTATTAGTTTTCCCTTTATTATTATTATTATATATTTTTATTAGTATCTAATTATTTATTGTCTTTTCGTATTTGTATTAGTTATTATTATTATTATTAGCTTTTTTAGTATTATTACTATTAGTCTTATTTTCATTATTTTATATATATCTTTATCTTTTGTTATTTTTGTTGATTTCTATGTATTGATGTTGTTTTCCTATTTTCTCTGTAACCTGCATCATTTTTATATTGTCTCATTTGCATGTGGGTCTATCGGAAACAATCTTTCTATTATATAGAGGTAAGACTACGTACTATCGATCTCCACAGATCCCGCTTCAGTGCGGAACTTTGGACTGGGTGCGATAATGATAATGATAACGACATTAATTTTTAGGAGCTAAGGTTGTGTAGGATGCTTGTGGGATGTTTACCTCTCAAAAGAAGTATGTTGATGATTTGAGAAGAGTTGGCCTAAAAGATTGTAAGTCTGTCAAAATATCCTTGACTGCAAATGAAAAACATTTGTTAGGTGATGGAAGGAAAAAGTGGATGAGAGAAGGTTCAGAAGCATTATATTATAGGTGGTCTTATGTATCTCACAGTTGGTCTTATTTCTAGTTCATGCATAGCCTAAGCAAACTTTATCTAGGATTTGTAAAGAGAATTTTAGTTGCTAAAGGAGTTGCGAAGCTGAAGGCTGATCTTCTTTTCCTTATTACATAAAAAAAAATATCCTGAGTCCATTGGATCACTAGTACCTTTATCGTTCACATTAGAGGAGTTTGCTTCTTTCAAGGCCTCTTTTGTTTTAGAGATTTTGTTCTTTGGAGATGAATTGCTTAGTTCCATAGAATGTTGAGTTTCTTGAGGGGTTTTACTTCCACTGTTAGTTGTCTTTTCAGATGCATTGGTCCTTCGAGTAGAAATTTGGATGTTATTGTAGCAACTTGGTTAACTTGATTGGCTTCGCTTATTTGTTTTTGGGGCTTCTCTTTATTGCTAATGTCATAGTCTCCATCATTGTTTACTACTTACGTATTCTATTTTAACAGATTACTTACTTATAGGTCTCTACATTTTTTTCCTAGTGTGGTAAGAATGGTTTCCATTGGTATAAGATTGGAAAACAGTCCTCCACTAGTCCATCTTTCTTATTCATCCTCATTATTGGTATGGGGTCGTAAAGATCTTGATCCATTAGACTAAACTTATAAGCTAGATCTTCCCAGTTAGTATAATGGTGGTATTATTTTTAATGTTTCAAAATTTTCTCTTTTGGATGTAGGTGACTATTTAAGCTTGTTCCTTTTTGAGGATAAGGAAAAATGATGGTTGTGTAACTAGTCAATTAAAGGATTCATTACATATGCCTAGCAGATCAATTACAAAAGTTAGAAGCAAAATGCTTAAAATGACTTTCAACGGGCTTATTCAAGATATGTGTGAAGATCATATTTTAAACAGAACGTCAAAAAAGTATTTTTTTTTTTTTGTTAAACCATCCAGTATCCGACGCCACACGGGCAATCAACTAATCCGGATTCGAGCCGAGTAGGACCATATAGATGGCAAAGCTCTCCCTCACAAGTGCGACTCCATTTCCAAGACTCGAAACCGATACCTTGGTTAAGGGAGGAGGAGCCCCAGCCACTCCACCACAGCACTTGCGGGTTGAGTTGCTGTTAACATTATTTCGTCAGTAGAGCTTTTGTCAGTAGAGCTTTTTTTAGAAGAGCTTTTTTAAGAAGCCAGTTGACTGTTTGGTTGTTATTTAAAAAAGAGCTTCATATAATAAACTGTTTGACAACATAAAAATAAAAATATTTTTAATTTTAACTATATTTTATTTTATAATAAAAAGTATTTACGCATATAAATATTATTTAAAATATATTAAATAATATGCAAAGGACAATATATTAATTATTATATAATTTTAAACCATATGAAATATAAATGAAAACATATCTGACCAAATCTTTTATATGAATTATGACATAAGTAAAACTAATATAAAAATAAATATTAAAACATATAAAAAAAAGTCAAATAATATTATATAAATATCAAAATAAACGTGAAGATGTCTTTGTGGGTATTGTGGGAATTACGTGTAAAACATAAGATAAAAGGGACTAAAAAATAGGTTCATTAATTGATATGAAAAATCTACCTGAAAAAGTTTTTTCTTATAAGTTATTTAACTTTTCTTGTAAAATTTTAATCTTATTCGTGGGTTTTTCTACATTTTATTTTTAAGTAAATTTACACCTCCAACTTAATTCATAAATATGATATTACCATTATCTATTATACTTAAACGCATGTTCATTTATTTGTTTAAATAAATTTTAATGTTCATTTCTTAACATGTAAAGTTTAGTTCAGTACCAATTTATAAGAAAAATGACAACTTTTGGGATTTAGTTAATACTTCTCCTTCCATATGATTTTTGTAAAGCTTAATATGCTTCTAATATTACTTTATAATGTGATGAGCGTGAGCATATCACTGTCCACATTAGACCAACATTACTATCTTATAAGCTTGTTGAATACTCCTTTATTCAACTTCGTATTAATTTTATAGGCAGTAATTGACATCTTTACGACCTTAATCCCTTCCATAAGTGCGTTGTGTTAATTGTCAGTCAAAGTAACGATAGAACAGGTCCTTCCGTAACATGAGCTTCGTTTGGAGATAAGATCTTCTGTTCAGTTTTATGGTATCTTATGATGTCCAATAAATCTTAGTCATTTATTTATGTGGGCTCCGCATAGATCCCGCATAAATAAACATAAGTCCGGCATAAATGAATAGCTGAGATTCATTGGACAGAATAAGAAACCATAAAACTAGACAAAGGATCTGGACTCCTTCATTTGGATACTCGGTTGATTTCAGATGTGAATTTGACACTATATGTAAGGCAGGATAACTGTGACTTCCATCTCATCAACATCTGATTAGTTCCTAGTAGATTTGAGACAAAAGCACTAGTCAATTAAAGGAGGTTAAAAACTCTTGGGAGAATTCCTACTAAAGTTGATCACACCCTTCAATATACCAAAGAAAGAAAACATTATGAAGTTTTGATGACTTGTTATCTCCAACATATAGAAACTGAAGGTTCCGGTATTTGTATTACAATCGTATGATCAATATGCACCAGAAGAGACTCGGAATCTTGATTTTAGGTTATGAGCAGAAGCTTACAACTGAAATAGCTCCAAGCTGCCACCGCTGATAGACATTGTAGTACACAGGAAGCTGACAAAACCCAAGCCAGAATCAACACAAAGGATTTGTTTCTCATCGTCAATAACTCCAAAATGAAGTGTCCAGATTACTCGTCGGTAGCCCCAGAACGTAGATAAACTATGGCAGCTCCATCAACTTTTGCAGAAGTTAGACAACGACTTCAATCAGTTCTGTCTTATTTCTTGAAGCATTTCAACAACCTTCTTCATTTTTGGCCGTTTTGCAGGAGTGGTGTCAGTGCAAAGTAATGCCACCTTAAGAGCCGCCAGCATTTCTCTCCTCCACGCAAATGAGACTGTGCTAAGCCTTGCATCAAGTATCTGCTCTGGAGTCTCTCCCCTTGCAGGAGCACCATGAACCCATTTTACTAAATCCACTCCTTCACCAAAATCTTCATCAACAGGCAGTCGAGTCGTTAGAATCTCGAGCAACACAACTCCATAGCTGTAAACATTTCCCGGTGCTGTAACTTGCATCGTGTATGCATATTCTGGATAGCAATGAGAAAAAGGAAACACAATAACTGATAAGTCAATAGGGATTTCAACTGAAAGTTAAAAGTCTTTTTTCTTTGGAAATCCGTTGGACAAATATATGGAGTGCATAGTAAGGACAGCCTACCCTTCCCCGGAATTCTGTCTTACCATTGCCTCCAGGATTTGAAGCCGAGTGAAGAGAAAGGAAATTATCATTTCAATTACTCAAGCCAATCACAAAGAGTAACCATAAAGTTGAAATCGAGCCCCTAAACTTCCAGGTTTTGCAACGGCCAATTTATGCAGAAAGGAAATAAAAGGGAAAAACATATATGGCAGTAGAGTATGGACTGAATAGGGGTGATACAGGATACCAAAAATGATTAACTTGTTATTTGATGTATTTGTCTTCTTGTAATCAATGTTCTTACTGTCATATTTCTTATCTGCAGGTTGACTGGACAAGGTTATATAAGGATTAGAGGAAACATATGAAAGGGACATAGAATTCAAGGAAACAATTAATACCTATAAAGCTATCAAATCAGAACTAATGACGGTAAAGGGATGCAGGAAGTACAATATACCAGGGGGAATATAACCAAAGGAGCCTGCAACTGCACTGATACTAGCAGTGCCTTTCGATGGATCTAAGAGTTTTGATATTTCAATCTCCCCAACCAAAGGCCTGAAGTCTGCATCTAAAAGAACGTTACCAGAAGAAATGTCAAGGTGGATAATTGCCACATGATGAAGAAAAGACAATCCTTCTGCTACTCCAATGGCAATGGATAGCCTCCTAGGCCAGTCAGGTTGATAACCAGATTGCTTGCTAGACTCGTGAAGAAGCTGAGCCAAAGTCCCGTTTGGTAGAAAATGATGCATCAAAACAGCAACATCTTCATAAATAATGAATCCAATAGGTCGAACTAGATTATCATGGCATAACTTACTTAGCCTCTCAAGCTCTCTAATCATCTTGCTCTGATGATGGATTATGGTCCTATCCATTGACTTCAGTCTTCTCACTGACAATACCATCCCAGATGGCATAACTGCTTTGTAAACTGTGCTGAACGTTCCGTTGCTGAGCTTATTGGATTCCTTCAGGCTAGCTTTAAGGACGGCATCAAGATCTATTGCTTGTCTGAGATTTTCCACAAAGACATTGCCTGCTATTATTGCAGGTTGGTCATTTTTTACTTCATCATCTATTCCGGCAGTTTTGGATGCATTTTCCTGTTTCTCCCTCATCATAAAGAGTAAAACAACTACAGTTACGGAAATAAATACCGCCAACCCAGAACCAATAACAGCTAGAATGACCCTATAAGAAACCTTGTGGTGGTAATTGCCGTGGCCAGAAGTGTAAGGATTTCCACAGGGAGAAGTTAATGGCTCTCCACATAGCCGATTGTTCCCCATAAAACTTGAAATTGGACTCTTCTGAAAAGGCGCAAAATTTGGCACTGGGCCAGCTAGCAGATTGTTGGAGAAATTAACCTCAATCAAACTTAACATGCCCTTAAATGAAATTGGTATAGTACCAGAAAGCTGATTATTGGAGACATCCAAAGAAACCAGCTTGTCGAGTTTCCCTAACTCAGGAGGTAGTGGACCATGAAGATGATTGAAGCTCAAATTTAATGCTATCTGTAAGTTCCTGATGTGGCCAATCTCTGGGGGGATGTTTCCAGTTAAGTAGTTACTACCAAGCCGCAATTCAAGCAGTTTCATGCAATTTCCAATCTGATGTGGTATCTCTCCTTTAATTGAATTCTGATCCAAGAGCAAGTACTGCAATCTTGAGATGTTGCATATTTCATTTGGTATAGTACCATTGATTCTATTATTGCTAAGATCCAACTTGTTAAGGCTCTTGCATCCAAGAAATGAAATGGGGATATCTCCAAAGAGGCTATTACCAGCAAGAATCAATTCCTGTAGATTTTCAAGCCGACCAAACTCCAAAGGGATAACTCCAAGGAACCCATTCGACCCCAGGTTTAGAAGTGTGAGGTTAGAGCACTTAGAAAATTCAGAGACTAACTCGCCCGAAAGATGGTTATTGTCAGCTTCAAAATATGTGAGGCTCCTAATCTCTCCAATGGATTTAGGAATAACTCCCACAAGATCATTGTTTCCAATCCGGATACTAGAAAGTCCTTTGCAATTCCCCAGGGATTCGGGAAGCTCACCATTCAATCTATTCTGGGTAAGAACCAGTGTTTCCAACTTCCCCATAGCAAAAATGCTCTTTGGTATTGGCCCTTCAAGATGGTTGGAGTGAAGGTTCAGCAACTTCAGCTCAGAATTTATACCTAGATTTTCAGGAATTTCACCTCCTAAGTCATTCTCGTAGGCAGTGAAGACTTTCAAGTTTGTCAAATTACCCACCCAAGATGGAATAGAACCATTCAACCTGTTAGTCGAGGCTTGAAATTCCTCTAAGTTCTCAAATCCATGTAGCTCATCAGATATCTGCCCTACAAGCATATTATTGGAAAGGTTCATTGATCTAAGGTTCCTAAGTTTACCCAACTCGCTGGGAATCATACCACTAAACTTATTTGAAGACAAATCAAGAACTTCAAGTTGAGACAAATTGCCAAAAGATGGAGGAATGGAACCATAAAAGTTATTGCTAGAAAGATCGAGCAGCTTCAATGCTTTGAACTCGGAAATGAGAGTGATATTACCTTGAAGATCAAGCCTTGAAAGATCAAGTCTTTCAATCACTGAATGATTCAAACTGCAAGTAATGCCAGTCCAATTACAGTAATGAGTGTCGTTGGAACCCCACCCACGAACTGCAAGCTCTCTGTTAATGGCCAACAGAGTAGCTTTTTCATTCAACTGAACGGTCACTTGCTGGGACGACGACGATAGAAGCCCAGCAAGCAAAATGTAAGCAAAAAAGAAAGGTGCCATTTGGGGATCGGTATTATCGATGGGCTAACAATCTTCTTTAGCGCAAGAAATCAAAATTTCAAGCACTGATACAAAGTAAGCATCACCGCGTACTACAGTCCAACTTCCGTACTACAACTGCAGCATAAAGAGACCAACTTGAACGGAGAAACAGAAGTTCGACTGAAGAATTTTTAAGGATGTTTCACCCAGAAATGCAGACTCAATATGTTAGCAGACATATCCCCGAGAAAGGAAATCCCATCTGAAAATCAAATACACTTACCTGACGAAGGAAGTTAGGGAGCTAGGTGAAGACTAGAGGCACAAAAGGGAACGAACTGGAGTGCACAAAACAAGAGCAAGCAAACAAAAAAAGAACTACAAAAACGAATGCATCATACAACATGGGCTGCATAAGAAAACAACAAGAAATAGATTCCAGGAACAATGCTCCTCCTATCCTATGTCCTGTGGGAGAAAGAAAAGCCGGAAAAAGAGACTAATATGTTTGTTTCGTTTCCAAAAGCTCTGGCTCAAGCTGCAAGTTCTGTAGCAGAAAAAAAAAACATTTATATGGGTTGGGACTTGGTTTGGGTAGTCCCACCAGTCGAGTTCAGATCTTCTGTCTAATATTATAGTATTTTATTGTGTCTAATAAATTTCAGTTATTTATTTATGTAGGCTTCATATAAGTTATACGTGGGTCTCACAAAATAAATGATTGAGATTTTACATGACAGAATAATATTTGACAGAAAATAAAAACGTACTCCCCCGCATACTTGGACCTTTGAGCTTGCTTAAATTTCTTCTTGAATTTTTACTAAAAGAAACAAAAACTATAATCTTGGTCGTATCATAATTGAAGCTTTTGCAAAAGCAAAGCTATGTTCTGATTCCTCGAGACATGTGGGGTCTTGCTCTCAAACTCTTACTCGTAAAATTATTACACCTACTTGTTTGCATGTCTATGGGTACGGGTCTCACTTCCAAAACTTTTTCTTTTTTGCGACAAAATAAAGTTGATGTGATTTTTCTGGTGCAAATGCCATTTCAATTTTCTGTTTTATTAATTAATAAAAGCACATGCATCATGCACCTCTCCATAATTACTCAGCTTCGGCTTATTAAGCTTTCAGTGCGTGTTTCCTGTAGCAATATTTACCAATGGTATGTTTTGTTAGAGTGTCCGTATTGTTTAGACATAAAAATGTTAAAGAGTTTATAAGTAATAAGGTTAAAGAGTTTATAAGTAATAAGGGTCAATTATCCAAACAACTAATTCTAGTTATTTGAACAATAGTTGACCTAAACTCAATTATTATTAATGGATTCTACACTCTGCCCATGTTAAAAAATTCAATATGGTATCAGAGAAGGTTTGGTCCGGATTATTAATTTCTCGGTTATCCGTCTGAATGTTCAGTCTCAGCGGCCCGGTCCGATTACCACTGCGTATATTTCAAGTGACAACTGGATGTCCAGCCCCAGTTGCACTTGAGGGGAGTATTAAAGTGTCTCATATTACCTAGACATGAAAATGTTAACATGTTTAAAAAATAACTTATTTATACATAAAATTTGTGTATTTATATATAATTAATTTAATCACAAATTTAGTTTATCTAAACAATTAATTTAATTATGCTGATTGATATTTTGAATTTTGTTTCCTAGGAATGAGAATCATTGTTTGTCAAATTTTTTGACTTTTTATAAGTTGAGAAATTAATTATAATAATTACAAATTGATACAGTATCATTACTTCTCAACAGTCATTAATTGCGTTACCATTATTCACTTTTTAATTACTTCGTCATAAAACATTCATATTTTTGGCAACTAATTCTAAAGTTCATAATATAAAATTAGACTCTTTTTTTTTTGATTAAAATCAACATTAGCGTATAAAACAGACAAAGGCAGGGAAAGCAAAGAAAACTAACCTAAGCCAACAGGCTTATCCCGTACACCCGGAACCTAATAACCTTTCCCCCTCAACAATAAGACATTGTTATTTTTACTTCTTCTCAAATCTCTCTACATGACTTCATTTGACATTCGAATGAGGGAGCAATAGCCTTTCCACATATCGTACCTAATCACAATATAAATGGGATAACAATTTAGGGTCATTTGTTATTTTGCTTCGTCGAAGTCTACTCAAGTAAAACTCATCTTGAAAAATATGCACGGGCAGTCAGCATGTTAGAAGAATTAAATCATTTTAAAGGTTTGGTTTATGTGACTTTATGATCTTTTAAATAAAGTTATTTGGGAACATTTTGAGATGTTTAATTCATAAGTGCATTAATTAAATTAGTTTGAGATTTTAAATCATATTTTTGGAGTGATTGATCGACTTTATGAGTTACTAGTCGACTAATATAGGTTAAAGATATTAAATGTTGTATAGTATGAATTTGTTATAACATTGGTTAACTAATATGCCAATTGTTCAATCAATATTTAAATAACTAGTGAATCTAGTGCTTTTAATGCATAATCATTGATCAATATGTCTAATAATCAACCGGTGTTTACAATTGTTGTAATAGTTAGCTATTGGCTCCAATGGTTAGTTAGGGTTTAAAACATTATAAATATTTTTTTTCTCATTGATTTTAGCATTAAGAAGCCTTTGGATATATTTTACATATATTTTATGTGTTTTTCAATCATTTAAGTATCATTGTTTCATATTTGTGTGAGTAAGCTTCTTTGGAGTTATTAAGTGAATAACTACGATATCTTTGAGTTAGAATCCTTTGTGGGGGTGTTGGATATTTTACCAAGAAGTGTTCCAAGTATTAAAGTTCCTCTTCACTATAGAAGAAGATAGTAAGAAAAGTTTCTCTTTATCTAGAAAGATTGTACATAGGTTATTTTTTCTTAAAAGAAAAATTATAGTAAAATTTCAAGAAGAGTCTTAGAAGTGGACGTAGGAAAGGATTGTTTGTCGAACCACTATAAATTGGTTTACATTCTCTCTTTCCTATTCTCTGTTAATTATTATTCAATTGTTTTATTAATTTATATTAAGAAATTTCTTCATCATATTTATATTGATTGTTGTAATTTAGTACATTGATTAGAATAATTCTTGAATTTTATAAATATCCAATTTATTCCCCCTTTTAGGTGCTATTAGGGACTAACAAGTAGTATCAGAGTCGGTATATTAGATTGGCATTTCTAACAAAATACTATACCAAAGATCATAATGACTTATTTAGGAGCGTCATCATTCAACTAAAAGAGATAAAGCATTAGTAGGCTACCTTTCTTTGATGGTAATGATTATCTTTATTGGAAAACTAAGATGACATTCTTTTTAATAGATGAAAGTGTATACCTATGAGAAATAGTTTCAAATGGTCTCTTTATTCCTATTAAAATTGCATAAAACAAAAAGATACCTAAATTAAAGGAACAATGAGAACCTGAAGAAAAGAGATTAGTTTCCTTAAATAGTAAGGTCATACACATCCTTTTTTATGCATTAGGAAGAAATGATTCAATAGGGTCTCTATGTATACTACGAATTACAAAATTTGACATACTTTAGAAGTTATATATGAGGGAATCGATCGAGTAAAGGAGAGCAAAGTAAGCATGCTAACACATCAATGAATTATTTCAAATAAAACATGATGAAAGTATATCTAGCATGTATACTAGATTTATAATATTATCAATGCTTTCAAAGTTCATTGAAAGACCTATACTAATGCTGAAATGGTAAGAAAGTTGTTTAGGTCACTTCACTTTTAAAGATGTGGGAAGTTAAAGTGATGGCTAAACAAAAATTCAAAAATCTAACAACACTACCATCAAAGAAACTTATTAGATCTCTCCTCAAATACAAAAATGAGGCTTTAAGAGACATAAGAAGAAATGATGCTCCTAAAGAAAAATAATTTGGCATTTAAAGCGTCAAAGAAGAATTAAGTGAAGAGAAGGTGATATTAACCAGTGAGAATGAAGAAGAAGATAATGCCTTCCTCACTAGAAAATTCAAAAAGTTCTTGAAAAAAATTTCCCAAAAAAAAGGATTTTAAGGAAGGTAAAAATGATTTAAAGCATAAATCTTATACCATTATTTGTTTTAAATGTAGAAAAACCTATTGATATAAAGTCATAATGTTCTCGACTCAAAGATAATGAGAAGTATGAGAAAAACTATAAGAAGGAGAAGAAGGACAAGAAAAAAAACATTCAAAAAATCTACTTAAGATAAAACAAGTGAATCCGAAAGCAATCATTTAGAAGAAGAGATAACTTACATGTGCTTTAAGTTATAGACAATCATGAGGTAACATCTAACCCTAATTCTTGTGATAATGATAGTGATGTTAATTTGACAAACAATAAATTAGTTGAGTACCTTTAAATCATGAGCATGAAAAAGAAAAAGTTATCTTAAAAAATCAAAGAGACTTAAAAGAAAATAGTTTCATGCATTAGTGAGATAAAAAGATAAAAAGTGACTTGCATAGCATTGAAGCATCCAAAAATGTGATCACTCATGGCAATCACATTTTAGATGCATTAAAGAGTGAGAATGAAATATTTAAAAAGGAGTAAGATTCCCTCAGGGACTCATTGTCTAAGTTTAATAAAGGGAATGACAAACTAGAAAATGATCTAGGATCTCAAAAGAATTCCAATGATGGGCATATAATAGGATATAATTATGGAATTTCAAAAGAAAATATTTACATAGTGAAGAATCATTGCCTACTGTGACAAATAAGTATGTAACATACACATCTAAGAATATGCCTTTCACATCCACTAAGACTAACTTTATAGGCAAGCATCATGTTTTTATATATGGCTCATAACCAAGGCAAAGAGTTCAATACTATCAATGGAAGTATAGGCATAATTTTTATGATAACATTTGAACCCACTCACACCCTTTTAGGCCTCAAAGAAGCATAAATCAAGTTTTTGTACATAGTAGACATCATACATATATTCGTAATAGCTTATTTCACTGTCCTAATAAACTATTCAACTCCTTTAATGTCTAAAGGAAGTTTTGTTATCATGTATACAGATAACGAGGTCCAAGAAGTGAGATATATGCATCATTATCACTCATATAACATGGTATGTCATTTATGTTATAATTATGGACATATTTATATATTTTCTTTTCTTAAGCAAAGAATGTCAAGCAAATCTTTAAAAGTATGGATTGAAAAGAAGAAGGAACCTAATAACCAAGGAACCAAGCTTGCTTGGGTTCCTAAAACACATTGATTACCTTGGCTTTTAAGGCTAGTAGAAAAGAAACAGACAATGATATGAAGTAGAGATAATAGATATTGAATTAAGCATTGTTAAGAAGTTTATGCATTTTATCATGATGAATCCAACATTCTTGCCTTTAAGAAAGGTAATAGATGTTATTGGAGGATGTGGAGAATTTAGCCATCAAAGATTTTTCAAAAGAGACAATTATTAAACCAAATGAGAGAGATGAGAAGGATGAGGAGCCTCAAATGGATTGTAAACTCAAGAAGAATCTTCATTCAAATCTCTCATAAGTAATGTTCAACATGAGGTAATTGTTAGTTCATAATTTAGAAATATATGATAACTTGCATTTATGTGTCAATTTAAGTATAAATCCTTAGTTATAATTGTTTGGGTTTGAATTATGAATAATTTTTTTAATAATTGTTTCTAAAATGTGAACCTTTGTACCAAAAATTAGAGAATATATGTAAAATGAGGTTATTAAGACAATTTATGTTAGTTAGGTAGTAATTGTTCTAATTCATTATATAAGGATAATATTGTGCTCAATTAGAAGAGAATTAGATATATTTGATGAAAATTCTATACAATAAAGATCTCCTTTCATTCTCTTAATTGATTTTATGTGTTTGAAGTCTCTTTTAAGGTTTTTGATAATTCTTGACTAATATTACCATGACTCAGTAAGTGTTTTGATGATTAAATTTGAGTTTTGCAAATGTTTTTTTAGCTTTCTAAAATACATTGGTTGACTAATATCTTAAGTGTGGCTGACTAGTGTAAAACAAATTCATGTGTTCTACCTTTCTAGTGAGTTTTGTCTTTGTTTGTTCAAGTTGTGGTCGTCTAATTACTCACACTAGTCGACCAATGTCTTCAAGTTGTCGAGCAATTTCACCTTTTTCTAAGATAATTTTACTTCTAGTGAGTTTGTGAGAAGTTTGATTTCATAAAGAGTTGACCACAAGGCTCTAATGGTCAACTAACATAAAGCAATGGTCAGCAAATGTCTCTTTCAGGAAAGACAATTAAGTTATAGTGAGTTTATGGACATTTGGTTGTTATGAAAGGTCGACCACGACCTTCAACTAGTTGATCAGTGTCTCAGAATGGTTGACTAGTACACACGATTTCCTTTCCTTTTCTTTTTGTTTTATCTTTTACTTATTTATACCCTCCA
Source organism: Erythroxylum citrifolium (assembly GCA_026284465.1). Lineage (NCBI taxonomy): Eukaryota > Viridiplantae > Streptophyta > Magnoliopsida > Malpighiales > Erythroxylaceae > Erythroxylum > Erythroxylum citrifolium. The sequence continues at coordinate 49,619,545 of JANKOE010000005.1, read as the reverse complement.
AAATCCTAAACAAGTCAATATGTTCCTTAAAAAAACAACATTCCCCATTTCATAGTAATCTTATTCAATTTCATTAAATTGACTTTTTGTTATTTTTGGGGGATTTTCATTTTTTCTTAATTAAAAATTATCTTTTCAAATTGATACCTTTATAGTTAAATTGTAAAATGAATCAAGTTCTTTTCCCTTTCAATTATATCAATATTTTTATTTCTTTTCAATTTTGATATTTTAGACACCTTTTGATGTTTCTATGTTTTGAAATTTTGGGAATTTATAAATTATGCATTCTTTTATAAAATTGATTGTTGGATATTAAAATTATCCTTTTATATATGACAATTCCAACCCCTATTTTGTCAAAAAAAACTTGGCCTTGTTGCTTTAATTGAATCTTTCAACTTATACACAATATTGAAATTGGGGATCTTTCAAATTAGATACAATTAGGGTTGTTTCTATCATAATTGACCTTTTCTTAACTTCTTAAATATTTAATGACACTTTATAGAGAGAAATTTTATAAATCTTAATTAAATAAGTTTTGATATTCTTTGCCAGGTAAATATGAAGCATGACATTTTACATTATCCATTTATGAACAAATGATTTCTTTTTGAAATCCAAAAGGGGGAGAAAGTTAGTTGATATTAGATTTAGATGAAGTAATGACATTCAGGGAGAGTGATTGTTTTGTCATTTTTATACTTCACATAATACGCTTGAGTAAATTTATGATATCTACATGCATGGATATTTCTTTGATATTAAATATATCTTTTGTTTTTAATATTGAATAGTGTTCTTAATATTGGATTATATTTTAAGCATAAATTAAAGAGGACTTAATCACCTTATTGATATTTGTTTATGTGATTAATTTTATTAATTTTCTCTAATATTACAAATGTTTTGTCATCATCAACAAGGGAGATATTATTGGATAAAGGGAGGTTCCAATCAATGTTTTAATGATAAAAAATATAATTACTATTAACAAGTTTATTGTTTTGATGAAAACCAATATAAGAACAAACTGAAGTCATAAACTCAAGAAGATAGCTTATGAAGTTGATGAAGAGAAGTTGAAATTTGCAACTGTAGAAATGAAGATGAAATTAAGAACAAAAGAAGATCAAGGCTTATCAAGGTCATTCTTTAGTTTGTAATATTAATTATAATCTCATTTTTTTAATCTGATGCTCTAAATGGCTACTATAAATAAACTTTTTACTTCACTTTATTATACAAGTCTTTCCATTCATTAAGAGGCATTGAAGCATTTGTTTTTAATATAAAATAATTTTGATCTTTCAAATAAAGTTTTAAAGAACATTTAGATTCAAAAGTGCATTAATTAAATTAAGTTTAAGCATTTAAAGGTGTTAACATCATGTTTTTTAGGTGATTGGTTGACCTATATGGGTTATTGGTCGACCAATATAAGTTAAATTTGATGTACTATGAGTTTTTTTATAATATTGGTTGTTGTATTGGTCGACCAAAACTAATGGTACATCAAATTTAACTCCAGTACTCTACATATAGCCGCTGTAACGATTGGTTCTTGGCTCGAACAATTAATTAGGATCCCAAAACACTATAACTAGGTTTTTTCTCATTAGTTTTAACATAAAAAAGCTTTAAGGTATTTTTACACACATTTTAAAGCATTTTTTAGTCATTTGAGCATCATTATTTTATATTTGTGTGAGTGAGCCTTTTGTAGTTATCAAGTGAATAAGTGAGATATTTTAAGTTGTAATCCTTTATTAGAGTATTGGATATTGTATTTAGGATTGTTCCAAATATGATTAAGTTAGATAGCTTCAAACATAAACTCCACTATTAGGGATATAACTCCTTCTTCTCACAATTTATGGTAGGGAATTAACCATTCGAATATCAATCTCTATGAAAGGTGAGGACATCCTTGAGCTTCAATAGATGCAGTGTGAGAAACCATTGCATGGTAAGTATTCTATTCATTCACCCTATTCAATTGTCTTTTGATCTTCTTTCAATATAATATCATGCTTAATTGAATCCAATCAAAATGCAATGTGATTATACTACTTGATGTTCTCCTTTGTCTGTTATAGATATTTAGGTTTTTCTTGTTTCCTAATATTATTTTCCTGATCCATTCTATTAGTATGATAGCTAGGACATGTTTTAATGTCTCTGTATTCCTATACATTATAAGGTTCTTTTTCCTCTATAGCCTCTAAATGCAATAAGGGAAAGTAATCTGGATAAGATCTGAGTTAGGGTTAATTAATAATTATTGATTAATTTTCTTATAATATTCATTGTGATACTTATTATCAATTGTCATTAACTTTTCATGTTATATTAGTTTATTAAACACACTACTAGCACTTGATTGGTTATTTCTATACCAATATTAATTTTACTGCAAGTGCACGACGCAATTGTAGCTAGCTCAAACAAGTATGAGTCGAATCCCCATGAAGATAATGACTATTAGTAATCACTATTAGTAATCACCAGTATCCTATTATCTAGTCTACGAATTGAGTGTTGGTTTTAAATTAAAAATAATACTTAAGTAGATAAAATAAAGTAGGAAACAATAATGAGCAGGGAATAAAGAAATCATCTAGCAAATAATCAATATCAAGAATTAGTACCTAGGTGATGAATCCCTCTAAAACCATTAGATAATTGACCTTTCATTATACAATTGTTTTATTGGCTATTAAACTGTGGAAATTCCTATCGCACGCTAATAACTCACTTGAGACTAGTAATAATTAATCTTAAATTTATCAACCGAATTACTTAGGTTAAAGTTTCTAAGATTTCTTTACCGATTTGTGAATTCTGAATTAGGTTTGACCATAATGCAGAGGATTTATTTTAAGCTATCTTTAGGTTTGAAATCAAATTCTTCCAATCATGGTAGATCTATTCATACATAGGATTTCTCAATCTCTATGTTATGAAATCAAATTATGTATTAATATTCTGGATCTATTAAAAGATATATTAAATACATAATTGAATTATAATAGATCAATCAAAACAATTGCATTAAATAAAAGAGTTAAAACATATTGTCGCATAAACTAGGGTTGATCTCACCTAGATACTAACAAGGCATTTAGATACACATGATAGAAAAAGAAATCAAACATAAATAGGAAGAAAAGGAATAGAAAACAAAGAGTTTATAATTCTATATCTCCCTTATTTTCTATCGAATGTTCTTGCAAGGTAGCGGTTTGATGTTGTATTCTATAGGATCTGTTGATGATTTCTTTGCGCTTTCCATATCTTTGGATCAATATCACCCCTTCCGAATGATCTGTATGTATGGAATCACCTTTGTAAGTATGTTCCTCTAATCTGTCTCTGCTAACGTCTTTCTATAATAATTTTAAGTTTTACGAGATACATCGGTGTGTAGTGGATCGCGTATAACCCAAAATCTCTAAAATTTATGATTCTGCCTGAGCTGAGAGACTTACACAGCCGTGTATCCCTTAATTACTTCAAATCTTCACTTAATGCTCCTTTTAGTCCGTGAAGGCAGTTATAACCTATATATGCACTTAGAGCAAATTAAGTATCAAATATACAATAAAAGTATAAAATATCCCTAAAAAATGCATCAAATATAAGGTATAAATAGAGTCAAATATGCATCTATCAAACATCCCTATACTTAAAATTTTACCTATCCTCAAGAAAACCATAATCAAAATTATAAATTTTACAACATCTATCCATCATTATCTTAACTTATCTATTCATACCATAAGTCATCATGTTATATTGAATCAAATTTATATATAATTAGAATCAAATTATCCTAAAATTAACTTCCTAAGTCCATATTAATAGTAATCATACCAATAATTGCATTGAAATCAAAAGCATAAACCTGTACACCCTCACCAAGATTTCACTCAATGCACTCAAGTGTTTAGGGTGAAAAGCATCAAACTATCAATCAATGCATAGTAGAACTCTTACCATGTGCTTGCAATATTATCACATCTCCACCAATTGTGTATAAACTAGAAACAAAAGTCAAAAGGTCTTTATACAAGTTGTAATGGGGCTTAGGTATGGTATGGTTGGGATAATAAAGAGGGTTGAATTGAAGGAAATTTACTAAAGAGGAATTATAAGACACTTGTTCAAAATATATTCAGGTCTTTTTAATACAACTCCATAGTACCATATTCTTTTCTTCTTTTCTTTTTCTATGCACTTTTTTAAAAACAAAATTTCAAGCATTTATTAACACAATTAAAGAAATAATGAACTTTTCAAGATTTTCAAGTTTTAAACAACCAAATAATGTAAATAACCTTCAAGGTTCAAATTAATTTAAGGTAAGGTAATTATGAAAGAAATAGGCTAAGATAAATTGTTGAATCTAAGTGTCTTTATCACTTTAATGCTTCTAATTTAACAAACATAGTCTCAATATGCATAATAAAATCAAATTCTATAATTATTCCACCATGCAAGATAACACACTTGAAAGAAATAAAAGAGCTTAAAATTTTTGAAAAGCTAACAAAAAAGATGGCAATATATGTGTGAATAATATGCAATATCATTCAACTTGACTATCTCAATTATTAATAAAAATATGATTTATAAAAGCAATTTTATTCTATCACTCATCCTTTTTTCATACTGATTCAAATCAATATTCAATAATGAAATACAGTATTGATGGACAAATTTCAATTATATCAGAATATCAGTTCACAAATTTTTATAACCAAAATTGTAATAAACTTTAAAAAATCATGAAAATCATTAATCTCTTCCCCACACTTACAATTGTACATTGTCCTCAATGTACATAGTATAAGTATATATAATAAGTGAGAAGGTTTAGTTGATAATTTCCTGCGTAAGAAGATTTTTTTTAATTTATGATCTATCCAATACTAGACTACGTCTTTGCAAAATATAAAGAAAAAAGGGATAAAAAGAAAAAAAAGAACTAAAAATAAAACAAATGAATAACACATAAGAACATCATTAACTATAATTTTAGAGAGAGAAAAATAATTAATGGAAAGAAAACAAGAAATATACACAAAGGAAAAAGAAAAAGAAAGACTATATAAGACTAAGCATCTCGCTCACTATGTGATCATGGCTTATCCGATAAAGGATGGTTTTCATGGTGATGATCTTGATCGAGTGGATGAGCTGCTGAGGAAGTGCCCTTACCGGATGGTGGAAGCTAGAAATCAAAGCCTAGACATCTCGCCATTAAGAGAATTAGTTCTCCCATCCATCCAACTATAGACTAAAGCTCGCCAGTAACCAACATCTCTAACTGTCCTACCTGCTATAGGAACTTGACTTGCTAAAGTTGGGAGTGTCCTCTGAGTTCCCAACAATTGGCCTACCCATTTCTCTTATAAGGCTATCTTTGCATATTATGTAACCTAGCTTTGGGACCTCTCAGATATCTAACTCTAGAATGGCATCTTCCCTCTCTAATGGCAGTGGCTATGGTTGTGGTAGCTGCTCCAGTACATATTGCTCCTGTCTATCTCTACCCTCTAGTGCTTATCAAGCTCTCTGATAAGTCTATAGATATCTCCTGTGGGACCCCGATGTCTATGTACCATATGCATGTGTTGCATCACTGCCAAATTAAATACCACCATAGCAGTCATCTACTACATCGGTGGTGGTCGATCAAATAGACCCATCTATCATGCCAATCAGGTCACATACGGTCTAACACAAATTGTGTAGACCTTTTTATCTTCGCTTTGATGCTTGACGAATTGGACAAGTGCATGTCCTAGGTGAATTGGATCCTCTTGCTCATACTCCACAGGTAGTACATGTCCATTTTCTATATGAATCCTTAACTGTCACCCCCACCACTCAGCGCGTGACTCAAAATATGGTGGATATATTTGAGCGCAGGATGTCGCAATGTCAAAGCTTTTTACTTGCTTAGGTTGTACTTATCTTCTGTGCTGATCCTACTCCAGAAGTGTCAAGGAGACAATTCATATGGTAAGTTTGTCCACAGTGTAAGGTACTTTGGTGTCCCTATATACTCTCAGTCGTAAAGACCCATTGTGATCGAGAATTTCGTGTAACTCATCTGGTTCATTTCTCCTATTATCTAAAACTAGACCGTGTTTGGACTATCCCCTTCATAGCAACCTCTCTCCATGAAGAATGTCGAGAGGATCTCTAGGTAAGCTATCAATAAGAAGGTTCCATGATGTCGAAGAACCAAGACCATGAGCCAATTTCATTTAGATCCTAAACTTGTTGCTTAAGCCAACTTGCTCCAATGCCTTCCAGTCGATGAATCTAATCGTGTTGAACTTTTTATCCTTCTATCACTAGTACTATTCCTCCTAGGTCCCGATATTGAATAGTAACATCCGGGGTTGTTCTGGGGACTAAGCAATAGTGGAAGATCCTTCTCCTTGTTGTCTCTTTCTGGAGGTCTTCTTGTCATGCCATGATCTTGTCATTGTGCCTGTAACTTTGAATAAATGTGAGAAGATTGATAGATAATTTACGAAAATACGCTTTTCCCCATAATTAAAATTGATTATGCTCACTAAATTATTAACTGCAAAAACAAATTAACAATGAAAAAAATAATTAATAAATTAACACTCATAAATAAATAAACTAATTAAGCTCAAAAATGAAATTCTTGTAATTAACAAATTCAATTAACAAAATTTTTAAATTACCATTCTAACCCTAAAATAAAAATAAAAATAAATGAGTATAAAAATTAATGAAAATAAAAATTAAATTCATGCAACTAAACACAAGTCCAATATTAATTAACGTCAAAAACAACTAACCTACCTGTTTGAATGCAAGAATATCACAATTAATCACTTAATGAGCAAAAATTGCAAGTTTACACAATTAAAGTTCAAAATTTACCCAAATTTTGTGCAATTGGTCAAATTAAATCATAAAATCAATTGGGTAATGAAAATAATCAACTATCAAACCACAATTAGACAATAAATTATAAAAATTTGCATAAATCCCCAATTTCTCAATTCAAGCATTCTCGAGCGAAATTCACCAAAATAAAGCAAAACATCTAATTAAATAGGTATAAACAAGTGAGATTGAAAGAATTACTTAATTGGGTGTTGTTAGATTGGCTAAAACATGTAAAAATTGGGGTTCGACAATGTAAGGGTGACCGGGATAGTGAGAGAGGAATGAGAAAAAGTGAAAATATGAGACAGTTAGGGTTTTTGAAGGTGTATCACAAGAGTGCACAGTCGTGTATCAAAACATGTAAAACTACACCGTGTCCAAAGAGTATGTAACTCTCTATAAATGTGTGCAACTTTAAAATTTGATGCTCAATCATAACAATTTTGCACTTTAGCATTATAACTTATAAACACGTATACCGTAACATGCTAATTATGCACAATTATTTTTTCAAAATGCTTAATCTTTCTATCCTAAAACACACTAAATAAAATTACTTAAGTGAAACCTATACTAATATGAAAGCAAAAACAAGATAATGTGGGAATTGAAATAAAACTAAAAATAACTTATAGGTTGCCTCCCATATAACGCTTCTTTAACATCATTAGCTCGACGTATCCTGCACATTACCGTCATCCTGGATCTATAACCTTTGGCGTGCTTCCACCTTTTTCTCCACATAACGATGTAGTAGCCTATAAGTAAGCCACATGTTACAAGATAATCATAAGAATATAATTGATTAGATTAATAACACCAATGGACTCTTTAATGTCCTTTTCAATGACAAACTATTAATAAAAGAGGGAATAACAAAATTCCTTAAATCATCAATTGGATCAAACAGTTTATCTTTGAGGAAGTGGGAACCTTACATACTTAAGGTGGCTACCAATACTTCATCAGTAGTTTCCTTATTTAGTTCCTTCGCCAGTTCTTTCTCAACCACCTTTATCCACTATTCTTCTTCTTCTTTCTGGACAAAAGTTTCTAGCTCATCGGCTTTTTCAACTATCTCTTGCCGCTTCACTACTTCCTCTTCTTGGATAAAGGCTTCTTCTCCTTTTTCTTCTTCTTCACCTTCTTTTGGGAGCTCATTTCCACTTCTAAGGGTGATTTTCACTCCATATTTTCAAGATCAGTTTCAGTAGGACTAGGCACACTCCCCCACATCTCGTTAGATATGATCTTTGTAAGGCCCCAAACTATACCCTAGTGGGAATGTTTCATGTCCATAAAGGTATTTGTAATTGTTGTTAATGAGTATGAAAGAGAGTGCTTAGTACGGGACATAATCGGTATTAGCATAATTGTTGGGGTAATTTGGTATTTTGCGTTAATTGTGTTACGCATGTATAAATATACATTAATCATGGGATAAAATGCTAAATGAATTAATATGGCATGCAATTACATGGAATATGATAAAGGTGTGGTTAAATTGTAATTAATGAAAATGGAAAAGAAGGAACCAATGGGAATTAACCACTTGTCACTCTAAAAACCATAAACTTGTCACTCTGCACGCCACAAGTTTTACATAAACATATGAAGAGGGTGAGAGGATGTCGGCCTAGCACTTAAAAATTCAGACTTTTTAGCTCCTCTTTACACCAAAAATTCACACTAAATTGATCTCAAAGGGGCATCTTGAAAGATACACAAGAAATTGGTGAATTTGAAGTCTAAGGTAAGTTAATTTCATGAATTGAAGATTAAATCGCTCCTCATCTCCTCTTCATTCAGGGTTTTGTTATTTGTATATAATTGTTGAAGATGAGTTTTGAATGGGTGTGTTATGTGTAGAGAAGGAGAAGACTAAAGACAAAGGCAAAAGGGAAGCAAGTGGAGTGAGGAAAAAGGGTTGTGATCACTCCTTCAAGAGGTATGGGAATTTTTGATTTGTTTGCTTGGTTTTATGAATGTGGTGTAAGGAGAATTGATAAAATAAGTATTCCATAAGCAAATGAGATGTTTTTGGTTAAATTGGATGTGTTTTTGCGCTACTCTTGTATGATAAGACCAAATATAGTTAATTTGGGATGTGTACCTCGTTGGATGGATAGGTTCCATTGAACAGATTTCTGTAATTTGGCCATGATATCTAAATTGGATAATTATGATTTGAGATTAAACTAGAGACATAGGTCTAAAACTTTCATAAAGGAACCTAAATTTGATTCTGCATCTAAGATTTTTTAATTTTGGCTTGAAGTTGAGTTTTTTTCTATTGTCCCTGCTTGTGAACATCATGTAATGTGTTGGTTATAACTCTCCTAATACTTAACCAAATTGCATTAAATTTATTCCATTAAAAAATTAAGACATAGGGGAACAAATGTCTAAAAGACCTTAAAACCTAATTCGAACGTTTGCTATATGCATATAATGGAACAAGTAGAGGTATGAATGGTCAGTGTCTGCCACGATCGTGACCTTGTCTTTTGTCACAACTAGGACATTGTTTTCATTTCCTATGTTTACCGCATCTCATCTGAACCTTTTTAGATGTCATTGAAGCTTAGCAAATCCAGTATAAGGGTAATATGAGACTAATCATGCATGTAATGTGTATATACTTTAATGCTTTCGTTGATGTATTATTGAAAAGGAATATGAGCATAAAGCATATTAAATACAATTGGGAATGATAAACATTTTCAAATTATTATTACAAGCATAAGGGAATGTATTTGTATCTTATGAATTGTTACTTTTTAATGCGACTCTGAAATGTAATTATAATGTTCTGATGATTAATTTTAACGTAACAAGTCTTAGTTAAGGGTAAATAGACATGCCTAGAAAGGTCTACAGCTGCTTTTGTTATAAGACATTATGATGCCTTTTGTTTTTTAGACTTAAGTCTCTTCTGTTTCAGAGGCTATTGCCTCTTCCGTAGATACCAATCATAAGTATCTTTTGTTCTATTCTCGTTACCACGTTTGAAAAAATTAACAGGAAATTCTGTATATGTTTTGATATTTGTTTTGTTTTGATACAAACTCATATTTGGAATAATATCTAAATATCATGTTCAAATATTATTATGTGATACTTTATGACTGTTATTTTATAATGTATTTACCATCGCTTAATTGTCATGAATCATTTACATGTGATTGTTAGGCGATTACTATGAGTAGTTGTCATCTTGCATCATTATTTCCCACTAAGCTATATGCTTAGCACGATAGTTTTTCCTCTATATAGGTCATGATAAACAGGGTTAAGGTTGGGACAATTGCAATGAACAAAAAAGGATGTTTGACCTTTTGGAAGATCTTGTATCTAAATAGTGTGTTGTATTTATAAATGTTAAGAGGGAATGTTGTAGTATATATGAATGGCCTGTACTAGCCATAACTTATGATCAGATCCTTTTTCTAATGTATGGATGTTATATGTGTAATTTGTGACTTGTATAAACCACAATGAAATATGAGATGTGATATATGTTTGCCTTACCTCTAGAAATTGTTGAATTATCTAGGTCTAAGGATTTCACAATCTTCATTAACTGGTCGATCCGATTCACCATATTTTGCATATAAGCCTCTATTTCTTAATGCCTCATGATTGATTATTGAATAAAATTGACCATTTCTTTTTCTAGAGTTCACTCCTTAACTTGATGTGCTTGATACTATAAATATTCAATTGGAGCATAATCATTCCATTCATAAGAGTTTCTCCATTATGAATTATAATTGTTTTCATGATTGTAATATTTACTCCCATAGATGTCGTAAAATGGCATGGATGTCCGTTGAGCCTCCAAAAAATATGTGATGAAACCTCTCATTCCTATATGCTGATGTCACATATCGTGAAGATACATCGTAGCTTCTATAAGTGTATTGTCTACTTCATCCTTCCATTATGAATTGTTATGATGACGTTAAGTCTTAAACCTTAAAATAAACCACAGACACATTGTTAATGAAGAGAAGTTCAAAAGATAATTAAATGAATAAGCCAATAATACAACAAGATACAATACAACAAGATATAATAAAAATAAAATAAAATAAATACAAAAATAATGTCTAGAGTAATAGCATTCAGGTGTTCCTAATATTGTTGTCTTCGACAGTGGTGCTAAAAATGTGATTGGTTATTTCCATTCCAATATTAATTTTATCATAAGTGCACGGTGTAGATGTAGCTAGCTCAGGCAAGTGTGGGTCAAATCCTACAAAGACAATGACTACTAGTAACCATAGTTATCATATTATCTAGTCTACGAATTGAATGTTGGTTTTAAAATAAAAATAATACTTAAGCAGATAAAATAAAGTAGGAAACAATAATGAGCAGACAACAAATAAATCGTTTAGGAAATAATCAAAATCAAGAATTAGTACCTAGGGGATGAATCTCTCGCAAACCATTTGATTATTAATCTTTTATTATTCAATTGTTTTATTGTCTATTGGATCATGGAAATTCTTATTGTATACTAATAACTCACTTAAGGCTACTAGTAACTAATCTTAGCTTTATATACCGAATTACTCAAATCAAAGTTTATAAGATTGCTTTATCGATTTGTGAATTATGATATTAAGTTTAACCATAATCTAGAGGATTTATATTAACCTATCTTTAGGTTTGCAATCAACTCCTGTCAATTACGGTAGACCTATTCATACACAGAATTTTTCAATCTCTATGTTATACAATCAGATTATGTACTAATATTTCGGTCAATTAGAACATATATTAAATTCATAATTTAATTACAATAGATCAATCAAAACCAATTGCATTAAACAAAAGAGTTAAAACATATTGCAGCACAAACTAGGGTTCATCCCACCGAGACACTAATAAGGAATTTATTTACACATGATAGAAAATCAAATCAAATATAAACAGGAAGAAAAATGAATAGAAAATAAAGAGTTTATAATTCTAAATCTCCCTTCATTTCTATCGAATGTTTTTGCAAGGTAGAGGTTTGATGTTGTATTCTATTGGATATGTCGATGATTTCTTTACTTTTGCCATGTCTTTGGATCTATATCACCCCTTTTGAACGATCTTTATGTCTTAAATCCCCTTTATAAGTCTTCTCCTCTAATTTGTCTCCGCTCACGTCTTTTTATAGTAATTTTAGCGTTTTTATGAGATACATGGGCATGTATTGGATCGTGTATAACCTAAAATCTTCAAAATTTGTGATTCTTCACAGTTTAAGAGACTTACACGGCCGTATATCCCTTAATTGCTTCAAATCTTCATTTTATGTCGTGTTTTCATATGAATTCTTCTCTTTTTAGTCCATGGAGACAATTATAACCTATAAATACACTTGGAACAAATTGAGTACCAAATATATAATAAAAGTGTAAAATATCAAGCAAAAATGCATCAAATATGAGGTATAAATACAGTCAAATATGTATCTATCAATACTTCTTAATTTTTCTTGTCATATTAGTCTAATAGACTCAATGCATGTACAAAGTATTTTTCTTGTATTTATAAATAAAAATAAGTAAAAGTAATAAAAAATATTATTACATAATTATGAATTACTATATCGATCATCTTATTTATTAGTATTATTATGTAATAAAATAAATTTTTAATTAAAAACTTGATTTACTATCAATTTAAATTTGACTAATATTGTAGCGTCCCCTTACCGTAGAATACTCACCGGAATGCCCGTAGGTCATTCCGGTACATATCCTACGATAAGAGAGAACTACGGACAAACATCACTATATTCCACATGGCATCGTAATA
>JANKOE010000005.1:49594569-49606680 GCA_026284465.1 Erythroxylum citrifolium | reverse complement strand
TTAGTGGCAATAAAAAGATGACAGGAACCTCTTCAACTTTCATTAAGACCAACTCCACAAATTCACCCTAAATCAATTTAGAAAAGTGCATCAAAATTTCAGGTCATCAAGCTCGGATACTGTTCACACAGCTCATATCATTCACTTTCAAGACCAATTTCAAACCCTTTCAAGCCACAATTGGGCAGAACTTCCTTCACATAAAATGTAGCCAAATGTTTCAATTTTAATCTAAGACAAACCTCATCTCAATTGCTTACCCACACAGCTAGTTATGGCAAAAACATTGACACTTATACACATTCCATTTTTCAGCTTTTATACCTAAACCAATTCCTTTCATTCTAACACCATTCTTACATCAATAAGCCTTAAACTTAATCACTCATTCAATTCTTCAATTCTCCAACTACTATACTTTCTCTACTTCTTAACACCATGCACGGCTATCATCATGGGAAAGAAGATAGAAGGTTTAAGCTTGTATGCATGTAAGGAAGGCTCTTAAGGTAGAAGGAGAGCAATAATTAAGCTAAAGCCAAAGGAGAAACCAAGAAAGAAGAAGATGAAGGTTTCAGATGGGAAGGGATTCAAACAAGCCTCACTCTTTCAATTTGTTGACAGTGTCGTGAATGAATGTAAGACAAGAACATTAAATTGGCTAAAAAGTATGCAAGTGTCGTGGATGAGTTAACTTAAGCAATTAATGAATTTAAGACACTTGTCATGTAAATGAGAAAAAGACAAAATCAATGAATAACTTTTAATAAAATAATCCTAATAAAAAAATAAATCTTCAATCCATTTTCAAGGGTCCCAATTATAATTTCAAAATAATGTACCCAATATTCTAGTGCCATTTGACAGAAATTTTTGGTACCAAAAACTAACCGGTTCGCCACTTGACGATTTTTTCGGTTCGAAAATTTTTCCCGAAAAATTTCTAAAATTCCCCTAAAATGTAAAACACACAAGGAATCACTCCAATTAATTTTCCAAACACAAATACCACATTACCCACAACAGAATTTCGTTTAGGCACAAATACCGAAAAATGTCATGAATGCATGTACAGTTATTTTTCATGTGCAAAATTTCACTGTTCACAAATAAAAGTATGCATGAAGATTTCCAATCAGTCCTAATCACTCTCATCCCTTTCCAAATTACTATTCTACCCTTCCCGTCAGGGGTGGGACGTTACAAATATATTATTAATTACTATCCAAAAAAACCTATCTCACATATAAAATATTTATCTATATTTTTAATATAAGTCAAATATGTAAATATGATAAAGTATAAAAATTTTCATTTATTAATAGAAAGTTGATCATTTTGCTTTTTATTATTACTATTGCTAAATTAAAATATCTAAAAATATAATTAACTATTATATTAAACTAATAAACATATTATTAAGATTTAATAAATATAATTAATTTTAATAAAATAGTTAATAGTAAATATTATTGTGTTTTTAATATAATTGTTGATATATATATATATATATATCAATAAAATAAATATATTTGACACATATCTTCTTATGGTTTATTAAGTCTCAATCAACTTCTTATGAAGTGGTTGTCAACTAGAGTGTCACGTTTCCTAAAATGTCAATTTAATTAAAATTAACAAAAAAATGTAATAGAGGGACTAATTCCAAACTTTTCACGAAACATAAAAGCTTCTCACAAGATTTTTAAAGTAATTAAAATGTTAGTATAATTAATACAATCATAGGAAAGATTTTACTAGAAAATTTTTTGTGCACAATTATTTTCATTATATTTTATATCTAATGTCACATATAAAGAGTATTTAATTTAGACTAATCTATATCATTTTAAAAATAAATTTATCAAAATTATAGAACTTAACTTTTATATAAATTTAGTAAATTAATTTAATATAAGTGAAAATGTATATTTTAACCTTAATATTTGTACTAAAATACAAGTTAAACTCTAACATCTTGGAGCATTAAAAAAGAACTCTAACATTTTAAAATTATATAAATTTAACCCTAAACTAATGAAACCCTTAATGGAGTTAAGGTCCATTAGTTAAGTGTCAAATTAGTACTCATCTAGCACTTCTTTTAATTTTGGACTTTTAAGTGGCACTAATAGCATTACATGGCTTCTATATAGCACCGTAGGTCCATTTATTTAAATTAACCTAGTAGATCTTAATTAACTATAGTTTAAAATTCTAAATCTTCTCCTAACTCCAGGTCTCTATCACATCCATCGCCATCAATTTACTATGGATCCTACAATCTCAAGTTCCAACAACTTTGGGAACACTTGAAATCTATGTAACATTGAAAATACCATGACCACAATAAGAGTACTGCCATTGATCACCCTTACTTCTTCGATACTCTTAAGCATGGTTTTGAAATTCGGACCGGATTAGCCTGTTTGACCGGTTCAACCAATGACCGGTTGGTTGATCCCTAAAAATCGGTCCTCAATTGAACCAGTGCGAATCGGTGACCAGTTAAACCGAGACTGGTCAAACCGGTTGACTATTGGTTCAATTAATTTTTTATTTTGCTTTTTTTCTAAAACGCTGATGCGTTTTTTGATTCTTTCAAAAGTAAAACCCACATTTTCTTCATAAATCTAACATAAGTATAAAATTTTATATTATTTGGTATATTTTTTATTTTTAATATTACTAATATTATATATAATTAAATATAATTATTGCGTAATTATGACATCACACCGATTTGACCACCATCAGTCGAACCGGTGACCAGTAAAACCTCCGGTTCGACGTCCAATTCGGGTTTCAAAACCTTACTCTCAAGAGCACTGTCATAATATGCAAAATTATGGCATAAAGGAAAAAATTATTAAGATCTTAGTACCTTTCTTCTTTTTTTTTTGGAAAAGATCTATATTATTATTGCTTTTCTTGTTTGCAATTCCGTTTATAAACTTAGGTACATTCTTTCTTAATAGCATACCTATGATTAAAGTTCATATCAAAGTAAGAAGGGTTTGACTTGTCACAAATCTGCCTAAAGGCACACCAAAAAGACTCAAATTTTCCTAGATTTGTGCAAAAATGTATCTTTTTAATTTTGATAAAGCCCTGGATTCCTCCAACTTTGAAACAGAAATGCTAGAAAGAAAACCTAATATATATATATATATAGTATAATAAAAAGAGAATGGGCCTGGAATAATTACATCTGGGCAAGAAAAGGTGCGAAGCTTCAATTATCCTTCTTTTTCAGCCTAAGAGTATAGAAATTTACCTTTAACTTTGGTCGCTTTTATGTCAAATATACGGAGGGATAAGTCATGTATGCATTGTATGGTGGTGGAGGTGATGATATTGTTCCAAAGACACATGCTGTCCCCACTTGTCTGGGAGGTGTCACAAACCGTTGGGGCCCATATGAAATGACGCGTTCTTTTCCATTTTGTTCTTTTGTGGGTTATGAGTAGGAAACATGACTTGTTCAATTATTCACAAGAGTGTCTCATTTGAATAACACTGTTAAAGTCAATTATTGGTGTGAATTCAAATGAGTTTAAATTGAAACTTGACACTTTGAATAATCTTGTTGCAAGTAGTAGGCATAATATGTGGTTGTCTTTAACATTCCATGTCTTATTTCTTGTGATACAATTTTAAATAAATCATTAACATCTTGTCGCAGGCGTTGGCCGTAACAATCATTCAATTACATGTTGGAAGGGGGAAAAAATAAAGCTATTATGACGCTTAAAGTTGGCAAGTGTTAAGTGTATTGTTGGGTAGGGTAGATGGTGTTTTTCTTTGCTTTATAATCTTGCCGAGGAGTTTGATGTATTAAGTTATTTATAATTTAGTAAGACACTACCAACTTATCCACATCCCATAAACGAGTTTTTCATCGACGACTTACTATGGTTAAACAGCAGATGGCAAAGGTGCGTCGCTTACCGACAATAAATAGGGAGGTGCTACGAGATTTAGAAAAACAGTACAGTGATCTCCTTTTACAGCATGAAATATATTGGAAACAAAGATCCAAACAGCATTGGCTTGCCCAAGGGGATTCTAACTCCAAATTTTTTCACATCATGGCATCTCATAAGTATCGGAAAAATTTCATTTCAAAACTCAAGAATAGTGATGGGGAATGGGTTGATTGGGATTCAGGTTTACCGCATATGTTACTGGATTATTATCGACAACTCTTTACCTCTTCATGTGGTGATACTAATCCGATTTTAGACCATGTGACTCCTAAGGTATCCTCTATGCAAAATGAATTACTAGTGACTCCATACACGGAAGAGGAGGTACGCCAAGCACTATTCTCCATGTATCCCGATAAATTACCGGGGTCGGATGGTTTCAATCCGGAATTTTTCCAAACATACTGGGATATCGTTGGAAAGGAGGTCACTCGAGCATGTCTGAACACGTTGAATAACGATGCGTCTATGCCAGGCATGAATAGAACAAACATCATTCTTATTCCAAAAAAGAAAGAGCCGGAAATAATAGCTTATTTGAGGCCTATTTCATTGAGCAATGTAACTAATCGTATAGTTTGCAAAGCCATGGCCAACAGACTAAAACAGATTATGCCTCACATTATCTCGGACACGCAAAGTGCTTTTATCCCAAATCGGTTGATTACTGATAACATAATAGTAGCTTATGAGATTTTTCATTCGCTCAAGCGGAAAACGCAAGGAAAGACGGGTTATCTAGCACTGAAAACTGATATGAGCAAGGCATACGACAAAGTTGAATGGGAGTATTTGCGGCAAGTCATGTTAAAACTGGGGTTTACAGACATATGGGTCTCGAAGATTATGAATATCGTCACATCGGTCTCTTATTTTTTCACTCGAGGGAACGAGGAATACGGGCCTCTGATTCCTGGTAGAGGATTGCGACAAGGCGACCCATTATCTCCTTATTTGTTCATTATATGTGCGGAGGGCCTCTCAGCTAGCCTACAACACTTACAGGCACAAGGGCGCATCCATGGGATTGTAATCGCTAGAGGTGCTCCTCCAGTGTCTCATCTGTTCTTTGCAGATGATGCTATCTTCTTTGTTCGGGCTACACAAGAGGAGGCCATACAGTTGAAAACTATCCTGCAGATATATGAGAACGCGTCGGGTCAAAAAATAAATTTTGATAAATCAGGTATCTCTTTTACTCCCAACACTACGCCTACACTGAAACATGCGATATGTCAAATTTTGGAGGTTGCGGAGATTGCAGGTCATACAAACTATTTAGGTATGCTGTCAGTCATAGGCAGAGGTAAACGCCAAATCTTCCATTATGTGGTCGAAAAGCTTACCAGAAGGTTACAAGGATGGAAGGCTAGAATCTTATCTAAAGCTGGCAAAGATATACTGTTGAGGACGGTTGCACAGGCTATGCCAAATTATCTTATGTCACTTTTTTTATTACCTATGGATACTTGTAAAGAACTGGAGAAGTTAATGAATGGGTTTTTTTGGCACAACGGAGGCCGAGACAGTCAAGGTATACGCTGGTTACGATGGCAGCGATTAGCCATACCAAAGATTTATGGAGGTTTGGGCTACAGGGATTTGAGGCACTTTAATCTAGCTCTCTTGGCAAAACAAGGATGGCGAATTCTCAAGTATCCGGCGTCGACTGCAGCCACCATTCTTAAAGCTAGATATTTTCCCAAGACTGTTTTTTTTTTCTGCAGAATTAGGTAATAATCCCAGTCAAATCTGGAGAAGCATCCATCAGGCCAAAGCAGTACTCATTCCGGGCTGTAGACGAAGAGTAGGAGATGGACTACAGATTGATATATGGAGGGACCCATGGCTTATGGATGACGACGACCCATACATTCAAACTTCATCCAACACACAGTTCCAATATGTAGCAGAGCTTATTCGGAACCATCGGTGGAACGAAGACCGAATCAAGGAAGTTTTTGATCACCGTGACGCTAACCTTATTCTCCAAATACCACTCAGTTTCTCCAGACACAATGATGAGTGGATGTGGATTTTCAACAATCAAGGGGAGTACAAAGTGAAAGAAGGTTATCGCATAAGCATGGAGGACGCAAATCTAGAGTTGAGAGACGTCGGCTTTCCACGGGAGAAACTGTGGCAACTGCAAATTCCAGGTAAAATCAAACTCTTTATCTGGCGTATTTTGAGACACGCTCTTCCTTGCAGAGCAAATCTTCAAAAGCGACATATTGATATCGATGCTACTTGCCCATTATGTGGTAAAGATACAGAGGATGAACATTTATTTCTTCACTGTGAATTGGCTATTTCTGTTTGGACCATCGCTTTGGTGGACTTGCACGTGTCTCCCACGACCACCATCCATCATTGGCTTGCTTTAGTTATGGTTGGTCTTTCAACGGCCCAAGTAAAGGTAATTTGCATGCTTTTATGGAGTTTGTGGACCACACGCAATGAAGTTGTCTGGCATCGAAAACATCGGAACCCATCCATCATTATTAGTCGAGCCACTACCACACTTCTAGAGTGGCAATATGCTCACAAGCGTCTCACTACTACATCCTCCACGAATCACCCATCTCATCCCAAGTGAACAGCTCCACCACCGAACCATTTTAAATGCAACGTTGGTGTGGCCCTTTTACCTTCTGGATTTTATGGGCTAGGAATGGTGATTCGAGATTGTCAAGGTTTTAACTGTGCAGGGAAGGTAATGCTTATGCCAGGTTGGAATGATCCTTTAATTAGTGAAGCATTGTGTTTTCGAGAAGCCCTCAGCTGGATCAAGAGCCTCGCTTTCTCCCCGATTTGTGTGGAAACAGATTGCCAAACAATTACCAAGTCTATGGCATTACCACCAAATTGTTCCTCCTATTTTTCGATGCTTATTGAGGATTGCAAAGCTCTTATTAAAGAGCATCAATTTATTTATACCGCTTTTGTTAAGAGATCAGCGAATCAGGTTGCTCACAAGTTAGCTAGGGCGGCTGATTCTATGTCTGGTTTCGAATGGGGGTATGCCCTCCAAATTTTTTGTATGACATTTTATCTTTGAATTTGAATAATATGCGCTGAGCGCAATCGACCAAGTTTCAACAAAAAAAAAACTTATCCACACTTGTTATGTTATATGCCTTTATTTAGCTCGTAAACCTTTTAAATCAAAATGGGTCAAAATGTGTTATTTGAAAAATTAAAAGACATTTAATTATCTCAAGTTAGTTTAACTGTCTCAAGTTATTTTATAATTTTGTAATAATTTATAGTAGACTAAAAAAATTGAAAATTTTCATTTTGAAATTTCTATTTATTCTTAACTTTTAAATTAAATAATGATTATTTTTTAATAAAATAAAATAAATTTTCATTAAATTCAAACTTAAGTAAAGTTTTTTAATTTTATATTCTATTATACATTATTATTTAATATTCAATGCTATCTAAATTAAATTATATAAGATCATAAAAATGCTTTAATAATTTAAAATCAATTTGTGCACGTTGAACAACTTATTCTGGCTTGACACCACATAAAACAAACTTATATGTTTGTTTTCAAGCTTTCAAGCAGTTTCTCCTGTCAATGGACCAGACATTTCAAAAATAGAGAGAAAATGGGGATTGGGATTCATTAGAATTGGGAAACATCAAATTGGAAAATTTTGGTTAAAAAGAATATAATTAAGTTATTAGGTTAATCAACATGTATTATAATTAATTTAGGTTTATTAAAAATTAAAATTAAAAATAAATTTAATTTGAGAAGTTGGACCCTACAGTGAGCAGTGGTATAATAAAATAATCAAAATATAGCAATTTGTTATATTTTGATTATAATTATAGCCATATATTTCAATTTGTTATAATTACCACATATTTTAATATTTACTTTTGTACAATAAATTATTTACTTTTATTTATATATTTTGTGAATAATTTATATATTCGTCTAATATGAATAATATCTAGATATCGTAAGTAATATCCAAAATTTTATAACTAGTTTATCATATTTATATAACTTATTAGAACACCTTCTTCTTTATATAATTAACTAAACAAGTGAGTTACAAACTTATCTGTTAAATAATTTAAATTATGGTTTAATAAAATAATCAAAATATAGCAAAATTTCAAAGTTAACTATAGGGTAGAACATTTGACTTGAATCATAAAAGAACTTTATAATTTAGAAACTCTATAAAAAAAGACCTTTTGTTAAGTATTTTTCAAGTTATTTAATAAAATTTGTTATATAATTAATTGATGTACATGTAACAATATTTATATAAATATTATCAGATACGCAACAATTAATTATTTACTAGACTTTATTAAAAGAACTTGATAAGAATTTATCATAAATTTCTCTTTTAATAATTAAAATAATAAAACATTTTTTGGAATAAATAAAATAATAAGAGATTTATGTATATGCACCCCTTAGATGTATTACATATATTTACATGAATTATATGATTTTATAATTTTTTATATAGCTTAAAGAGCTTAAATAGGGGGATTTGCATTGAGCTAGAGATTTCACAGCGTGATCTATTTCAGTTGGATCTACATGGGTAGATAGAATGTCTACTTCACTTGGAGATCATTTCTGTTGAATTATTTATTCAAGAAAGTCTTGGTGAAGATGTTGTTGGTGAGTTATTTCCAAGCAATTGAGTAAAGCAATTCACTGCTTCAGAGGTGAATTCATCTTGAGTATGAAGTTGAGTGCCATTAGTGTCTAAAGTGACAATTCTGTTAGAAGCTTTCTTAGTATGCACAACTCTGTGAAAGAAAGAGGTTTTCATGTCTCCTTCTATTAACCATCATCTATTCATGGACCTTTGTTTCCAAAGAGAATGATCGAATTCATCCTTACTAGTGCCTACAAAGAATCTGAATAAATCAGAACAATAGAATGGTCAGAGATGCTAAGATTGGGAAAAAAATGTACGAGAGTTGGGAGACGTTTGAGACCAGAGATGATTAGACACAAATGAAATCACTTGTTCCATAATTGCTGTGTCAATGCTGTTCCATTGTATCTGGTCCATATATTTTTATGGGTCTCATATAAATATATGGACCAAATGCAATAGAATAGCACTGACACAGCAATTATGAAATAGGTGATCTGTTCCGATTAAACAAGCCTTGTCCATTTTTTCCCTCAAGAAGATGGGGTCTTTATGTTTATTGCTCCAAGTTACCACCCCTAGGGATGATAAAGACACCTGGAGGACAAGCAGCGGTGGCAGGAGAGGAAGTACCAACAGGAGGAGCTTAGGAAGTGGCTAGAGGTGGAAGCAATAGAGGCAACGATGACAGATACAAAACCTTAATCTTGGAAGAAGATAGGGCACGTGTCTAATGAGGACTACATGTTAGTTGGAAACATGCCCAATACGCATGATACAGAAAAGTTATGGTGCACGCACCAGATCTCCGCTCTATTTTATTTTTTAATTTAGTGTGTTTTAATTTTAAGCCTTTCTTTTAATTAAATGAGTTTAATTGAGATTAAATTGGTTTAAATTTCTAATAAATATAGAAAAGTATTTTCTAATTGTTTGAAATTATTTTTAAAAGGTTTATTTTCATTAGGAAAAATTTTGGAATTTAGTTTACTTTTTTAAATTTTAAATTATTAAATTAAATTAGTTATCAAATTAATAATTGAAATTAATCAAAGGTTTTTAAATTGTTATCTTTCATTATTAGATTATGTTAGACAAATTAATATAATGAGATTATGTTAATTAAGACAATATTTTAATTTTAATATTGAATGAAATATTTTAAAATAATATAAATGATTTTTCTTAATTATATTAAGACTAATAATTCATATTTTAAAATTTGTTTCTAAAAATAAATAAATTAAATTTCAATGAGATTGGAATTAATAATTATTTAGATTCCTTTAAATTAAGAAAACTATTTGTTAAGTAATTAAGAATGATGTATAATAATTTTCTTGATTAATTAGAAAATATATTTTTCTTGATTAAATTTTGAAAATATTTTACTTATTAATTGATAAAATTAGCCTTTTATATTTTATAAAATAGTTTTTTGATTTAGTGCAAAATTTTTAATTAACTGAGAAATTAATCTCTAAAATAATATAATGGATTTTCTTAATTAAATTTTAAAATTTTTGTTTTGTTCTAAAGTTTTTCTACTTTTAACATCAGAAAATCAGTTTCCTAATTAAGGAAAAAGGTTATTTCTAATTAGTTTAGAAATAGTTGTCTAATTGGATTAATGTGTTACTTATAAAATTATGAAAAAGAAGTTTTTCTAAATTATTAATAAGTAATAAGAGTAATTTATTGAAAATTATTTTAATTAAATTCATTATAGGAGTAAATATAACTAAAAATAGTTTCTAATTAAATATGAAAATTATTTTTAAATCGAATTGAAATTCTATTAAGAATGAAAATTTGATTTATTTTGGAATCAATAGATTAATATAATGTAGTAAATCTAAAGAGTTCGAAATATCATTTTTAGATTATGAAGATTATATTGATAATTAGAATATTTCATGCTTATAATTTGATTATATTTGCATAAAAATTGCATGTTTAAAATGTATGACATTTTACATTCAATGAGTGTTAGAAAGATCATCAAAAATGAAATCTCTCATTAAAATATTAATACGTTCAGAATGTGCTAGTTGTATTTAATTATTTAAGACAAGAA
Source organism: Erythroxylum citrifolium (assembly GCA_026284465.1). Lineage (NCBI taxonomy): Eukaryota > Viridiplantae > Streptophyta > Magnoliopsida > Malpighiales > Erythroxylaceae > Erythroxylum > Erythroxylum citrifolium. The sequence goes on along the minus strand of JANKOE010000005.1, from coordinate 49,595,968 downwards.
GTAGAGTTCTGTGTATTATAAGGTTTGTTGAGAAAAATCAAGCGCTCTTTAACCTAAATATTTTTATTTAAATTAATGGGTCCCAGTTAACTCAATTTGTATGATTTAGATGAGCAAACTCATAATCATATGAATTTAGAAGTATGGTTAGGAATGATATAGAAGAAATATTTTAGTAAAGGTTGTCACCTAACATATCTATAAGTCACACGTGAAGTGGTTGTTAAAGTTGTTTTCTACCAAATTTAAGTTTAGTTAGTTTGTTAAGCAAACTCAATATCAAATAAATTTAAATGGGATCTTAGTCCACTAGAGATATTAGATTAATCTTTTTGAATATTAGTAAGGGCTATTATTTCAAATAAAATAGTGGGAGTAATTGTTAGCCCCGAATTTTTTTTATGATTAATTAAGCATGATTAGATTAAATTAAGTAAATTGAGTTGACTTTAAATATGATAACATTAATTATATTAGGTGGCATGATTAAATGTGAGTAAATGTGTTAGTTGAGCATTAAAAGATCAAGTGGGCTTAAGTGAAGGAGTAGGCTTAAGCTTAAAAGAATAAGAAGAAAGGGAAAGGAGGTAAGTTGGGTCTTGGGTCTATGGACTTAAGTGACCTAAGTTGTAGTATAAAAGAGAAAGAGATAAGTGAGTTAGTAGGTCAAAGAAGAGAAGATACGAAAATTTAGAGAGGGAGAAGAGAGAGTCGGCGGAAATGGAGAAAAGAAGAGAAGAAAATTAGGGTTTGAGTTTCTAAGAGTTCAAGAAGGATTTTGAAGAAAGTTCAAGAAGTAAAAACGTAGAGGAAGGTCTAAGCTACAGTTTGATACAAGAAACTTCTTGAATAAGTAAAGATTCAAGGTAAGCCATGAGTTCAAGTTTAGTTTTTGTTTGGGTTTTGAGTTAGAAAGCCTAGAAATAAGATGGGTTTAGTGATCCTAGAGTTAATAGCATGATCAAGGTTTATTAGACTTTTAAATCTTGAAACCCTAAGTTGATATGGGGTTTTTCATGTTGTTATTGAAGAAGCTCAAGGAAGAAGACAAGAAGATTTAGAAGTGGAGCTAAGTCAGCAAGTTTAAGCAAGTTACAGGTAGGTTTCATGTTTATCTTTATGTTAGTAAGATATGAAGGCTAATAAATGAATGACATTTATGATTTCTAACTACTTTGAAAAATAGACATTGATTGTGTGTTGAATGCTTGACTTTGCTTGAAAATGAGCATTAAGTGATCCATGAATATTAGTGAAATCATGAAATGTGATTTTAACAAAATCAGCTATTTGGATGCATGAAATCCATTTTCAGAATCAGTTAAATGGGACAAGAAAAGTCCAGATTTTTATGCATGAATCCATGTTATGTGGGTAAGGTAGTCCACTCAGCAGAGTC
>JANKOE010000005.1:49566277-49594469 GCA_026284465.1 Erythroxylum citrifolium | reverse complement strand
TGTAGCTCATCAGCATTAGTGGACTAGCCAAACCATCAGCTATGTTTACATTTCAGCATGAGTCAGTATACTTGCAGTCTATGTTTTGAGATGATTGATTCATGAAATGCATAATTGCATGCTTATCAGTAGAAACAGCATATGTGTGAAAGATAAACCAAGATTCAGCTTATTGATATAAATATAACCATGTTACCTACGAGCATTAGCTCACCCCCCAAATTCCATCACATCCAGGTGAAGAGCACGAGCATGAGGATTGAGCACAAAAAGGGCATACTCCAAGACTTGTGTTTTTGTTTATTTCAAATCATATTTTGTAAAACAATGCTTTAAATGCATTTTGAGAGATTCGGTTTTGGCAAGATTGTATTTTGAAACATGTTGAAAAGGGGCTTGAAATGCCCAGTAAAGCATTGTAATACACTTATTTTGATACGAACGAAATGCGTATGTATTATGGTCTATCATGGTTCTTTAAGTTTTTACATTGATACTTTACAGTTTTCATGCGGGTTGGATGATACATGCAGAATTAAAGGGGAAAGGCAGAAAAATCAGACGATAGAACCGTAAAACAGACGATAGAAAAAGCAGACGATAGAGTATCAAGCCAGATGATAGAAAAAGCAGATGATAGAGTAGTAAGCCAGATGATAGGAAAAGTAGACGATAGCATAGCAAAAATAGACGATAGAAAAATAGGCGACAAAATAACAGATGATAGAAAAGCAGATGATAGCATAGCAAAACAGACGATGGGATGATAGACGATGAAAAATCAGACGATAGGAAAATCAGCCGATAGAAATCAGCCGGTAGAAATCAGCCGATAGAAACCAGACGATAGAAATCAGACGAGAGGAAAATCAGACGATAGGACTCAGCCGATAGAAATCAGACGATAGGACTCAGCCGATAGAAATCAGACGATAGCAAAATCAGACGATAGGACGCAGCCGATAGAAACCAGACGATAAAAAAAACCAGACGATAGAAAAGTAGACGCTACAGAACGTAGAAGATAGAATCAGCCTTTGAGGTCTTCATGAAGGTTGTAGATCTCGAAGTTTTCTTTCCAACGGTATAAAGATGAACCCAAACCGACATCTAAGCTAAAAGTTATGGCATTCGCGTCAAGAGAGTTTAAGATGGAGTTAAATTTTATATGAATGGGTTCAGGGGTTAAATTTTCTTTTGAGATTTGCAAGCAATAGCCAGGATAAGTCTTAATCAGTGTAAGCTCACCACCAAAGTGAGTTAGCAATAGTGGCAGGTTTAATAATAAGATTTCAGCCAGCAACCAGCGGTCCCGGGAGTGGGCCATCAGCCAGGGCTCACCACCCGGACCAGTCGGGCCTCGGGTTCGGGGTCCGACAGTAATCAAATAAATGATTAAAGTCCTAATCTTATTTAGTTGTTGTGGTAGAAAACCAATTACTTAATTTGTTGCCATTATTTTATTATAAGTAAAAAATACATTTTCTTTAGTATAGTTGACACTGAGTATTAATGAACCAAATTTCTTGGACATAAGATTAGTTTGAGAAGAGTTCTCAAAGTTAGAAAGGAAAATTGTACGTCCGTTATGTAATTTTTCTTTAATCCCTCTTGAAGATTTGGTAACAAAGTTTTAGAAATATATCAATATCATATAGATGATGAAATGTAATGACATTTTAAGTTGACTAATGTCTTATCAATTTTAATGACAAATCTATGATAGATGTCAACATCGAGATATCAAAATATAAATAGTTACATAAAGTAGAGTTGGCCTTGGAGCAACTAGTAAGGTTACCCTTTTGTGACTAGAAGGTCATAAGTTTGAGTCATAAAACAACCTCTTTGTAAAATGCAAAGGGAAGGCTGCATAAAATTAATGGCCCTCTCCTAACCCCCACAAACCGGGAAGTCTTGTGTATTGGAGTTTGTCTTTGCCCTTGCCTTTGCCCTTGCCCTTCCATGAAGTAAAGTTGAAATATATAGTACTTCAATAAAATTATTTCATTTAATTTAACACACTAAAAGCATGAATAAGGATTACAATTGAAAAAGTTTGTTATAGTATGATAATAGTTATCATTAGAAGAAAGTACATAGTTTTCTTGCCTATATATGATATCTTTTGAGTATTTGGTATTAAATTTTGATTCAACATTATTATATTAGTCAAGGTATAATAAAAAATAGATTATTAAGTAAAATTAATTGATTTAAATTTATACAAATAATTTGCACATGCTGGATCAAGTTAGACTTAAGCTTAACATAAGTGGTAACAATAAAATGTCATATAATTGAGACTATCCTTTTATATTATATTTGGAATATACTAATTCGATTATTGTACTGTATGATGTGTTGTTCATGCATTTTATAGAGTATGTTCTATTTATAGTACACTAGAGTAATTTAAATGTTTAAATGTATGATTGAGGTTATAACAGAGATCATGGATAGATCGGAGATGACTTTGGATTCGAACGAAAAGTTTTTGAAAAATTTATGAAAAATTTGAAAAGCTACAGAATGAGTCAGAATAAGCTTTAACCTGAAAAGTTCTTTGGAGTTTTAGATGACATTTCTTAATGAAAGCCAGATGATTTTTATGACTTTTGGTAAATTTCAAATTCAATATGAAAATTCTTCCGGGAAACCAAAAAAGTTACCGAACAATTTTGAAATATGATAAAAAGCTCTAAAATTAGGATTGGAGTCCCTAGGAACTGTGATGGATCAAAACAGAGGTTGTTTGAATAGAATTCGGGTAATCCAAAAATTTTAGGATAAAAAGACTCGTATTGAAAAATAATGGATTTTAGGGATAATGTGCCCAATTAAATTGTTTTAAGGATACAATTGAAGGGTTTTAGGTTTAATCAAAGTATATTAAGGTCAATTTGAGGTTTAGATTTATATAGAATATTTTTCATATTTATTTAGAAAACTTTATCAGTTTAATTTGGCAAGGGACAAAATGGTCTTTTGTGTAAAATGGTGGCAGTGGATTAATGAGTCACACTTAATGATGAATTAGAGTCTTTCTTAAGGTAAGAATCATTAATTAAATGGTGATGAGTCATAAATATGACCAATAAGAAAGTGACATGTGTATTGCACTAAATGAGTATAAAAAGTTAACTTTAGTCACATTTTGCTTCATTTTAGTTGAGAGTGAAAGTGAGGGTGAAAAAGAAAGGTAAAAGAAGAAAAACCAAGGTGGATATTCGGCTAAGGAGAAAAAAAAAGGTGGAAGAGAGAGAAAAAAGAAAAGAAAAGAAAAAGGAGAAGAGAGAGCTTCGGCTAGGCCATAAAGAAGTGACCAATGAGTTTTTCATGCTCTTCTACATCCAATTAAGTATCCAACAAGATCTCATAGCCATCTAAGTGAAGAGGAAGAAGAAAATGGGTTGGTAAGCATACTAGTTTTGATGAAAAGATGGATTTGTTGTCTTATAGTTGAGATTTGGTTTTGATGGTGTGAATTACACCCTTATGATGTGATATCAAGGTTTTATTACATTGGAAGTGATTAGGAGAAGAAAATCACTAAACCTAGTTTGTGGAACCTTGTTTAAAGGTAAAACCCATTGCCTTAAGTGTTTTATTTTGCCATTTGATGATCTAAGATTTATGAAAGACATTGGGAAGTTAGTCTATTGATGTAAGAATGAAAGAAAAATCATGGAAATGATTAGATGAAATTTCGACCATGGCTAAGGTTTTTTAATGTGATATGATTCAAGATTCTATTTTGATGTTTTATGAGGTTCATAGCATGATTTTGATGCTAATGAAGTAAAGAAATGAAGAAGAATTGGTTTTTGGTTTGGTTGAAATTCGGCCAAGGGTGCATGATGATGTACAAATTTGTTAACGAAATTTTATGACATAAATTTATGTATTAAAATGTCATGGCAGTTAAATTGGATTGGTTTTAAGTGTTAGAAATCAAATGGAATTGAATTGGAAAAACAAAACCAACTAAAGGATTTTGAATTGGTGAAAAGGAAATTAGCAAATAGTGAGTGTACTTTAAATTGATTTTACGCAAATGGTTTCTGTTTTACCATAAAGTGAATATTTATGTTAAGTTATGTGAATGACAATTTAAAAGTGAATATTGCTCGTATAAGTTTATGTTTAGCAATATATGAATTTTAATTTGAAGGTTAAATTTTATATGATTGGAAGTTACAATAAAATTGTGTTATTTGTTGATAAAAAGGAGTTGAACTTTTAGTCTACAATACACTGTTAGGTTTTATACATGTTATTATATCGGTCAAAGTATTTCGATCGTGCATGGCAGTGTCTAGGGGCGTCAGTAACTAACGGCAGGTAGTATTATGTATGATAGTAGTCCAGTGAGTTGCCCTCTGCACATATGGAATATATATTGTACTAGCCAAAATTGTTAAGGGTAAGCAATGCATAACCAACTCCATGTATATATTACTAGCCAAAATTATTATAGGTAAGTAATGTAGAACTAACTCCGCAATTATCGATTTATAGCGATTAACCTATTGCGAGTAAGCAATGTAAAACCAACTCCATAACTTGTGGTTAACCAATCATGGGTAAGTGATGCAGATCTAGCTCCATGACTTTATGCTTAAGGTTAATGTATGGTGAGAAATTAGTGGTGGGCTATGTTGTACAAGAAAATTTATGAAAATAATAATGTTGTCACTATTTATTTTAAAAGTAATTTGAGAGGCAACGTATGATACCAATTCTAATGGTTGGTTTATTTTTAGTATAAAAGTTTTCAGGAAAATTATTTCCACCACTAATTATTGTTTAAGGAAAAAGGAAGATGGAAACTCATATTATGAGTTTAATTTCAAAACGGCATTGCGAAATAGTAATTTTAGAAAAATAAAGTTGTGTTTTATGAAATGTTATTTTATTACCAGATTGTATGATGCACGAAAGAATTTTATAATGCAAAAATGAATTGTTATGGCAATTATTTTACCATGAGCTTTATTAATGTATGGGAATATCTCAGTTATGTTGTTATGAAAAGTTTAATTTTTAGTAAACTAATTAACATTCACTGACTTCATTTAGCTCAACCTTATTTTTATTTTTTTAAATAAATCACCCTAGGTATGTGTACAGGTGCTACACTAGTTAGGACCCTACCGCAGGATTAGTTGTATCATCATATGTTGTTGTGCTTGTGTCATTTTTCCTATGTATGTGTTCTCTTGAAATTGGCTTAGTTACTTGTATATACGTTTTAAATTATTTTGGAAAGGGTTTAAACATGTGATCTTGTAAATGTTTGTAGGAATTGTAAATATCTTTTACTTAATGAACTACGAGGGCTTTGATCCTCAATGATGTTTTTAAAGTGTTGAGAATTTTATGTTTGTGGTTGTTTATGATGTGGACTTGAGGTCCCATTCCAGAAGTTGAGATGGTATGAGAAATACTAGAAGTGTTTTAAATTGTGTTATGTAGGTTTTTAAAATTTGAGAATCTTAGAAAAAGCAGTCATTATGTTGCTGGATTTTTTAAACAAAATTCAACTATTTTTTGTGCTTTTAACTTTTAAAATATAAAAGGTTTTTAACAGTTAAATGGCTTGGATTGGCGAGAACCCTTCGATTGAGTTAGACATCATTTAGAGGGCTACCGTGGGGTTACCAAGAGAGCTCCACTCGAGTTTTGGAAGGGGAACTCTAGGACGGGTCCTTTCTTATAGTATTATAGCAGGTTTTAAAATAAGGTTGTCTATATACGTGTTTTGATTTTATGATGTGTTTTTATGTTGTTTTTGTGAACAGAGCAACCTAGTAAGTTTTTTCTGATTTTAAAAACTTCCAGTGTTGTATAGCTTATCTTTGAATTCCCAAATTATGAACCAACGAAGCCTTAGGGGTCTCAAAGCACCACCAGAGTCTCTAGCACTTGAAGTACCTTCAATTAGGGAGGTTGAGCGTAGGGATGGATTAGTAAATTTTTTCTTTACAAATCAACCCTGTCCATAAACGTTAAGACTGACAAAACCATCAGTCAAATTTTTTAACCTTGAATGAATAATATAGATACGGGCAGTAGCGATGCATTAGCCATGGGAGGCCCTAGTAGTGTTAGGGAGTTTGATTGAGCATATTTGTAAGTTAGACGCAAAACCACTTGATGGGAGTAGAGATCCCGAAAGTGACCTAATTTAGTTGGATAGGCTAAAAATAATAATTTTAAATGGTTTAGTGACAGAAGGATGAGATAAGGAATATCGTCTAGTTAGAGGTCAATCAGACCATCTACAATATCTAGAGAGTCCCAAAATACTAGGAGCACAGTATCAAAGTGTAGCTATTGTGGAAAGAGACCACCTGCATAGGCTAGGGTAATTGTTGTAACCTAGCAAGATGCTGAGGATACATCCTATATGGTGATAGGTACGATTATAGTTTCAGTAGTGATGAATATATTTAGATATATCCCAGAAATATGCGCTCTTATATTTCTAGAAGATTTTGTTAGATAGATTAGGGTGAAGTTAGAGCTTTTAGAGTGTCATATGATATTAATACTTCCACTAAAGCTACACCAGTAGTGTAGAACTTTCATAGAGGTAGTTACAAAGTAGTTAGAATTAAAAGCTCTCTAATAAGTTGATCTTATTAAACATCTACGACTATGAAGTCATATCAGGAAGTGAATTGACTAAAAGTGCATTTTGTCAATATGGATTGCTTCTAAAGGAAGTTAGATTGGTACATAAAGGAAGTTAGATATAGTATTTCGTAGGAAATGTATAATGCTCCCATCTCTTAGCATATTAGCCATGATAGCTAGAAAAGTACTAAGAATTTGGTATACAAGTTATCTAGTTTCTACGACTCGATAATTACAGAAGTTTATTAGGTTATTTAGCCTTTTAATTTTAGAAAAGTAATTTTTGAATATATTTGAAGGATGAAATTGCTTATTACAGTTGAATTCGTTGAAGATTAATTATTAATATAATTAATTAGTGACAATATGTTTAAATATTATAACCTTATAGACTGATTGATTAGAATAAATATAAATATGAGCATAAAATTTTGTTTTTAAAGTCAAGTCTATTCTTGATTGTAAGGTGATTTGTGAATTCGTACAAAGTAATGTTATGGATGATATTGTGATGGAATTTTTAATCAAGATTGATGATTGAACAATGTTTTTGCGAGAATTTTAACTTTTTAATGTTATTAATTGTAGTAATGATCAGTTTGATGTAAGTTTTCAATCGTGTGTATATTAGTATATCGATTCTAAGTATTGAACATTCATTATTTTAAGTTTCTTTTAATGTAAATCAATCGTTTTATTTCTTGAAAATCATATGAATGAAAATGGTGGTAAAATTTTAAAGGAAATTTTAGTGATAAGTTTTGATCCATGACAGGGAATTATCTCATTAAAATTTAGAGCTATTATTTTACAGATAATTATAATTGACGATTGGGAGAATGATAAGAATTATGTATGCGGCCTTTGAGCAAGTATGATATGGAGATTTTAGATGACTAAAAATTTTTAGTAACTAATAAAGTCCCATATTGAGTTCTGAGATACCTGAAGTCACATAAGTGTTTTGTAATATTATAAACGAACAAGTAAAGATATTTTTATTAAAAATCAGAGTTGCGCAGTGGAAGTATGAGGTATACTCTTTGTTTGAAGAGATTGAGGTTTGATAAGCTCGAAATTGCGTTATAAGATAGTAAAAATTTGAACTTTAAGGTAAATGAATGGTTTTAATGTGAATAGGATATTATGTTAGTTTCTTAAGACATGATCTTAAATGATTGATTTGCTTCCAGAGAGTATGATGGGAAATGACAAAGGTACAATAAATAGTTCACTAGTGGTTATGGATATGAGATTCGAAAAGAGTCTATGTGAGACAAAAGAAATACAAGAAAAATATTATCGAAGTTTGTTTATAATTAGAGACAATAAGAAAGGAAATGTCTATTATTTTGAAGTATACGAGAACAATTGTTTTGTGGAGAACCCCAAATAAAAGTTTCATTAGTAGTAATTTAAGTAAATGTGAATCTTGATAGTGTTAAATGGATGCTCTGATGTATGGTTAAGTTGGCAAAGTTATGAATAAACTGATTATTAGTAAGAAACAGAAAACAATGATTTAGAAAAAGGAGTTTCATATGGAGATAAGTTGCAAATTCTGAGGGCAATTTGTTGAGAGGTAACATTACGTTGATGCTAGGTCAGGAATTGTGTGTACTAGTCATGGTTGAACTTAAGAAAGAAATTCTAGATTAAGTCACTCACCAGTGTATGCTAAGCATCTGCGGAACACAAAGAGGCATCATACCTTGAAAGTGCATTATGATCGAAAAGGTATGAAAATGGTGATAGCAAAGTATATGTCCAAATTCTTGTTAAATGAACAAGTCAAGGTTGAGAGCCAAAGAACCAATAAAAATTGCTTAGCCACTCCCTATCTAAGAATAGAAATGGTAGCATATTATGAAGGATTTTATGGTAGCAATTTTGTGAAATTTAAGCGGATATGATAGTATATTGGAGATAAAGAATCGAACTATAAAATCTGCCCATTTCCTAACCATCCAAGTTGGTATTCTCTTGATAGATTAATCAAGTTGTAAGTGATTCGAAGTATACAGTTACATAGAGCGCTAGTATATTAGGATGAGATAAATGAAAGAAAATTAGTTAGGCTAAACTAGTTTAGAATACCACAAATAAGATAAAAAAATTTTGGGTTAAAGTGATAGTACCTAAAATTGACAATAGAGCTAGGTGTAAAAATGGAGGAAGAATTTGGAGTTTAATGTTAAAAATCAAAGACTTTTTGCGAATACCATCATGGAAAGGAACGGTCTGTTTTAAACAATGTGACAAGTTAAACCCACAATATGTTCGCCCTTATGAAGTGATTGATACAATGGAAGCACAAAGAGTGCATATAAAGTCAATATCTATATTTTTAAGATGACTAAGTTGGTTTAAAATTTCAAGGATGAAATTTTTATAAGGAGGGTCAAATTTGTAAAATACTAGTTCCATTATTGTACTGTGCGATGTGTTGTACGTGCATTTTATAAAGTATGCTCTATTTATGGTATACTAAAGTAGTTTAAACATTTAAATGAATTATTGAGGTTATAACGGAGATCAAAGATAAACCGGAGATGATTTTGGACTCGGCCAAAAAGGTTTCAGAAAATTTTTGAAAACTCTAAAAGCTATGAAATGAGTTCGAATGACCTTTAAAAGCCTCAAAAAGTGCTTTGGAAATTTAAGTGACACTTTTGAATGAAATCTGGATGATTTCGGTGACTTTTGGTAAATTTTGGATTCAATATGAAAATTCTTTCGAGCAACTGAAAAAGTTACCGAACAATTTCAAAATACAATGAAAAGCTTCATAATTAGGATTAGAGTCCCTATGAACTGAAACGGGTCAAAATGGAGGTTGTTTAAATAGAATTCGGGTAATCCAAAAATTTCAGGTTAAAAAGACCCTTATTGAAAAATAATAAACTTTTGGGATAATGTGCCCAATTAAATTGTTTTAAGCCTGCAATTGAAGGATTTTAGGTTTAATTAGACTATATTAAGGTCAATTTAAGTCTTAGAATTATATAGAATAATTTTTATTTATTTAGAAATGTTTATCGATTTAATTCAGTAAGGGACAACATTGTCTTTTTGTATAAAAATGTTGTTAGTGGATTAATGAATCACACTTAATGACTAATTAGAGGCTTTCTTAAGGGTTAAGAATCACTAATTAAATGGTGATGAGTCATTAGTGATGACCAATAAGAAAGTGACATTTGCAATGCACTAAATGAGTATAAAAAGCTAACTTTGTTCACATTTTGCTTCATTTTAGTGTTAGCCATGAGAATGAAAGTGAGAGTGAAAAAGAAAGGGAAAAAAAGAGAAACCAAGGTGGAGATTCGGCTAAGGAGAAAAAAAAAGAGGAGAGACAAAAAAGGAAAGAAAGGAAAAAGGAGAAGAGAGAGCTTCAGCTAGGCCACAGAGTAGTGATCTAAGGAGTTTTTCATGCTCTTCTACCTCCAATCAAGCATTCAACAAGATCCAATAGCCATCCAAGTGAAGAGGAAGAAGAAATGGGTTGGTAAGGTTACTAGTTTGTTGAAAAATTGAATTTGTTGTCTTATCGTTGAGAATTGGTTTTGGTGGTGTGAATTACACCCTTATGATGTGATATCAAGGTTCTATTGCATTGGAAGTGATTAGGAGAAGAAAATCACTAAACCTAGTGTGTGGAACCTTTGTCAAACTTGGTCAAAGGTAAGATCCATTACCTAAAGTGTTTTATCTTGCCAATTGAGGATTTAGGATTTATGAATGGCATTAGGAAGTTAGTTTAATGATGAAAGAATGAAACAAAAATCGTGGAAATGATTAGATGAAATTTCAACCATGGCTAGGGTTTTTTAATGTGATACGATTCAAGATTCTTTTTTGATGTTTTATGATGTTCATAGCATGATTTTGATGTTAATGAAGTAAAGAAATGAAAAAGAATTGGTTTGGAATTGGTTTTGGTTGAAATTTTGCCAAACGTACATGATGATGTAAAAAATTGTTAATAAAATTTTGTGGCTTAAATGTGTGTATTAAAATGTCATGGAAGTGAATTTGGATTGGTTTTAAGCGTTAGAAATCAAAAGGAATTGAATTGGAAAAGTTTAATGTAAAATATGTTAAGTCTAGCCTTAAGGGCATTTTTAGTATAAAAGTATGGTTATGATGTAATGACCATGTGAATGTGATTAAGGATGGCTATTAAGTGTAGTTATGGTATTGGAATTATTAAATGAACTGTTGTGTTATTATTTGGAGAAAACAAAGTATATGTAGTGTATGTAGAAAGTAATGAAGTTTAAATGGTTTATGGTGTGTTTGGATGGAAAATATATTAAGGAGTTAATGTATTTGTATTAGGTTTTCGAATCGAAAAACAAAACCAACTAAAGGATTTCGAAGTGATGAAAAGGAAACTAGCAAGTAGTGAGTATGATGAAAATGAAACTAGCAAGTAGTGAGTATACTTAAATTGATTTTATGCAAATGGCTTATGTTTTACTATGAACTGAATATTTATGTTGAATTTTATATGAATGATATTTTACAAGTGCATATTGCTAGCATAAGTTTATGTTTTAGCAATATATGAATTTTAATTTGAAAGTTAAATTTTATATGATTGGAAGTTACATTGAAATTGTGTTATTTGTTGATAAAAAGGAAATGAAGTTTTAGCCTACGGTACGTTGTTGGGTTTTATACATGTTATTATACCGGTTAGAGTATTCTGATCGTGCAGGGCAGTGTCTAGGGGTGTTAGTTACTAACAACGTGTGGTATTGTATCAGTCAGTAGTTTAGTGAGTCGCCCTCTACACGTATGGAGTATATATAGTGCCAGCCAAAATTGTTACAGGTAAGCGATGCAGAACCAACTCCGTATATATAGTGCTAGCCAAAATTGCTACGTGTAAGCAATATAGAACCAACTCCGTAATTATTGGTTTATAGCGGTAAGCTATGTAGAACTAGTTTCGTAACTAATAGTTAACCAATGGTGTGTAAGCGATGCAAAACCAGCTCCATGACTTTATGCCTAGGATACCATATGGTAAGAAATTAGTGATGGGCCATATTGTGCAAGAAAATTTATGAAAATAATAATGTTGCCATTATTTATTTTAAAAGTAATTTGTGAGGCACTGTATGGTACCAATTCTAATGGTTGACTTATTTTCACAATAAAAGTTTGGAGGAAACTTATTGCCGCCTCTATTTATTGTTTAAGGAAAATGGAAAATGGAAACTCTTATATTATGACTTTAATTTCAAAAACGCATTTCAAAATAGTAATTTCAGAAAAATAAAGTTGTGTTTTACAAAATGTTATTTTATTACCAGATTGTATGATGCACGAATGAATTTTTATGGCAATTATTTTGCCATGAGCTTTATTATTGTATGGGCATATCTCAGTTATGTTGTTATGAAAAGTTTAATTTTTAGTAAGCTAATTAACAATCACTGAGCTTGTTTAGCTCACCCATATTTTTACGTTTTTAAATAAACCACCATAAATATGTGTACATGTGCTATAGTAGCTGGGACCCCACCGTAGGATTAGTTGTATCATCAGGTGCTACTGTGCTTATATCAATTTTGTTACGTATGTGTTTTCTTGAAATTGGCTTAATTACTTGTATATATGTTTTAAATTATTTTGGAAAGGGTTTAAACGTGTGATCGTGTAAATATTTGTAGGATTGTAAATATCTTTTACTTAATGAACTACGAGGGCTTTAATCCTCAAAGATGTTTTTAATTTGTTGAGAATTTTATGTTTGTGGTTGCTTATGATGTGTTGGTTTTAAAGATGAATGTAGATTTTTTATATCTACAAGAAGGTTAATAGGATTATAGTTATACCCTTTAATGGAAGTGTGTAGAGACATACTCCTCATAAAGACCAAAAAAATCATATTTTCAATTATTGAATATATGATAGTCTAAGAATAGTGCTTATTGGATATGAAAAGGTAACAACTTAATTATGAAAATTGGATCTATAGATAGATATGGAAGTTATTTACCTATTCCAGTCCAAGTACATAAATAATGTACTAAAAGTATTTAATATTTGAGATTTGAGATGTCTAATACTTGTGAAGTATTAAAGATATCCATTATTCTATGTAAAAGTTGATATTTGACTCAAAATTATATGGATGGTAACTTTAGAAGCATCAAGGCATATTTTGCTTATAATATTATTTTGAGATTTCAAAGATTCCAATATGGCATCATTGTTAATCAAGCCATAATATATTTTTCATTTAGTAAAAATTACTATTTAGATTAATAATTCTTTGATGAACTTGATGTAGTTTCCTGTATTGTTAAAACAATAATGTACTATAAAACATTAAAGCCATTGTGAATGCGAAAGGAGCTAAGGTCTTAATAAATATCTAAGTATACAATCTATGTTAATTATAATGAGAATTGAAATGAGAATTGTGATCATCATATATAGTTATTGTATAAGATACTAAAGCAATTGACTTAATGTAAATGGAAGATTGTTGGTGTATATCTTATAGTCAATCAATTGGTTGTACATTTTGTGACATAATTAGTTAAAGGCAATATTTATCTTTACGTATTTTATTAAATATATATCATATATAATATTGAAGGTAAAATCTCTAGAATAATTACTATATAATTAAAATTATAATGGAATTATAATTATAGTATTCAATTTGTATTTATGTATTATTCCTAAGTTATTCTTTGATGTAGTTTCATCAAGATAAGATATTGACGAAACAACAAAACTGATACACATTATGTTTCTTTTTGTTGAAGAAAGTAATTGATCTTATAAATTAAAGTATCTCTCAGCAAATGTATGAGTGCTTATTAAAGAATAAGTTCACTGAACTGAACCAATTTTAAGTATTCTTAATAAAATATTACTCATGCGATCTGTAGATTTCCTCATTATGGTAGTTGTATAAAGAAACCTTATACTTGATATTACCAAAATATCTCATATGGAAATTACTATTGTTTTTATACTACTTATTGCCTTTTCTTTTAAGGATAGCTCAATCGATAGTACTTGGATATAATATATACCTTACAGAGATAGTTGAGTAAGTCAATAGAAGATTCGTTAATTTAATGTAATTAAGGAGAATGTTTCATTATCTTGATTAGTTATGATTTAATGAATTTTCTAGCCAAAGAAAATTGAGATTTGAAAAATGTTTTCAAATATCAATTATAAGTGAATTACTAATTGGTAATAATGAACATGATTGGATCTCAAAGATTATAAGCTAATTTCATATTCTATGTTCAATTAGAATAGTAAATGATGAAAGGATTAAATTATACATCAAATAGATATGTTGAGTCAAACCACTTTGACATTCCTAATATTTAGGTAGTATAATGTATTGCTAGATATCAATCTTGATCTATTATTATAAATTATTTAATCAGAGAGTTAACGATAAATTAGAAGCAATTTTGATTTATCTAATTCTAATTATAATTTACAATTACAATTTATAATCATTACCAACATATTAAGAGCCTAATATGTCACACATAAAAGAGCAGTTAAAAAGAGAAAAATCTTTAAATTAAGTTAGACTTAATTGTCAAATTTGAGAAACTTTAAGAATTAAATGTGAGATATTTGATTTTATTAAAATTAAACTATAATTATAATTAGATTTATACTTTAATTCTAATTAGAAGTTTAATTTTAATAAAAAAATTCTTCTATAAATAGAAGAAAGCTATAAGGGAGATAACACTCTAACCTTTTCCTCTCAAGTTTTAAGTTCTTTTTCTCCATTGTATGGATGTCATTAGAGGCTAAGTGCAACTTGTAATTGACAGTTTGAAAAAAAAATATGTAAGAATCTGAATTAAGTACGTTTGAACTTTTTTATTTAGGATTTATATTTTTTAAGTTATTCAATTAAAGTGATCCAATCAAGAAATCGTAAAAATTATTTTTTTCATTGTGCTCGTAATTAGATCATACTTGATTTCCCAACATATAATAGGTACATAGAGTCATTTATTATCTTATCAACATTACCTACCTTTGAGGATGTGAAAACCAATTCATGATAGAAAGGATAGCTTATGTTCAAGAGTTCAACTTTCATACATTAGTTCCAATTAAAGTAGCTTTTTTTTTTGTTCAAACAAATTAAGTGCAACCATTTTGAGGGATCTTTTCCTAGTTAGTGGAGTTGGAGTAAAATGGAGACATGAATCATGAAAATGTCCTAGTCTTTGGGCAAAACAGTCATCTAATCTTATATTCAATATCACTTGAATTATCCTAAATCATCCAATATGATTAGATGACTCGATCATACAGATTATCAAATTTTTAATGCTTTATGGAACATATAATATCTCTTTATGGCTCCAATGAAAAATTTTCCATTGATAGTAGATGACAAATTATCACATCTTGCCAAACTTGACATATGAGAAATGTGGACTTTATAATAATCTCTTCCAAGTCTATAGTTATGAAGAACATTTGAACTACTTCCTTGATTAATATAGCCAACAGCTAGGCTTGGTTGGTACATTTAAGTTATTATTAATTTGAACTTCTCCTTTTTTTTAATGCAATGGGCACTTTTCTCCTTTATGTTCTTTTAAAGGTAAGAGCATGAAGTTGGAGAAGGAGCTAGTTAACTCAAGAAAGAGGGAGCTCACTCTTCATAGCATACCATTTTCCTTGACCTGCATACTTTATAAGAATTACGTATTCACAAACTGAACTGCAAAGGAAGAATCCATCATGGAAACTCTTGCAACTATGGTAGTTCAAAAACTAGCCTCAAAATGTAGGAGTTAACAACCTAAAAGAAATTCAAATATTATTCTTATTATGATAAAATGATAGTTTTATGATAAATCAAGTAGATCTATAGGATAGATACAAACACATACTTCACAAGAATGCATTTATCAAATTCAAAATGGATTCAACTGTGCATATATTAAAAGATTCATAAAGCTTAGAATTAGAGTATTCATAGATTTAATAAGAATTCTTAAACCATTATCTTTGATAATAATAAGCCAAGTTCGTATTTATATATGAATTAGATTCATCTGAAGGATTTGAGTCCTTTTACAAATTAGGTGGACCAATTCTGTTGGGAGATAAACACACAACTCTTTAAAAGATCAACCAAAAAATTAATGACAAGAAATAACTCTTCACATTGTAGCCATAAAAACAATATGAGAATAAGAAACTAACGATGAAATAAACACCAAGATTTAACATGGACAACCCTTCATTATAGAGGAAAAAATGATGGGGCAAACCGACAAATAAATCCACTAAACTTAATAAGGATTTATAGAAAAAGTTTATCACTCACCCCTACAATAACAAGTTGTCTCACATAGTTTCACGATTGGAACTAAAGTTGATATCAAAATCAACAAACTCCCAAACTAATCCTAAAAACAATCAAACAAGGATAAGAATACAACCTCTTTTCCCTCTCTCTGTTGTTCCTCACTTTCGGATGTCGTGGCTGCACTCCATATCTTTTTTCTTTTCTAAAGCAAGGCTCAAATAATTTATTTATAGGCACCTATGGCTTTATAATTCATAATTCTAATTGAACTGAACTAACTAGATCATATCTTATCATAATAAAATTACATCATGTTATTCAATAGGATGAATTCATCGTCTAAATAGGACTCTATCTAATTTGTTTATCTAATCCCAACTAATAAGATAAGAGATTATACTTAAGTAGGAATGATACATCTATATCTATGAAGAGCTTTACTATGTTCAAATGATATTCCCAGATAGTATTTATCTTTTTGAACTGATGCATATCTACTATGATCTTATTTGTCACATCATTAAAGATCTCTCCTTGATCTTTATCCATTGATGATGAGTTATCCAAGTCCAAAGCCTTTTATAGCACACCGGTACATGATCTCCACACACAGTCGTATATCTTCACACCTTTACAAAGACTTACACGATTGATCTACACGGTTGTGTAAGTCAAGAGACAAACAATAAAGTCATTTACAATTACCAAAAGTCTTAAAATAGGGCTAGACACTCAACAATCTCTCCCTCCAACCCAAATATGGGGAAGACACGTTATTCTTCATCATTTACTTAAGATTCATCCCAGCAATCTTACAACAAAGCTTGTGCTTATTTCCGAGAACCACTTTAGTCAACATATTAGCACCATTCAAATCGGTATAAACCATTCTTCAACATTAATTATTGCTCTTCTATCACAGACCTCAACTAATGATATCTGACATTTTAACAAAATGTAACCTCTTACACATCCTCGGGCTCGCCTTCAGCAATAAGTAATAAGTACTCAGAACTTGGATACCTTCTAAAGGCCTCTTCTCCTTTGTTGAATTTTAAAGTTGTGTTTCATTAGCTGTTTGATCCAATTACTTCACTTACTTATAATCATTAATGGATTCATCTTCAATATTGTCTGGATGTAATTCATGTAGCTTATCAATATCATATTGTATTTGACCACCACCAATGTGTATTTGGTCATATGCTTCATCTTCTTTACCTATAGATTGCTTAATAGTCAAAGGAATTGGCAAATAGTTAACTATGCCATCTGATGAGCTATAGTGTGATGATTTATCTTCACTAAGAAGATCAACACCTCTTTAATGCTCCTAGAACACCACATCCTAGCTCCTGATCACCTTTTGCTTCTCTAGCTTGCCACCATATCCGACTTTGAGTCAAGCTTCCTTTTCTAATCTTTGGGTATATGTATGAATACTTTAAATCCCAAAACTTTCAAATGATGATATATGGGATCCATGTCAGTCCACACTCTCTCAAGAATCTCAAAATTCAACATAACTGAGGGAGCTCGATTTATCTTGTAGACCACAGTTCAGACTTCTTCCCCTCAAAATGTCTTTGGCAATATAGATATTCTGAGCATACAACGAAGATTCTCTACAATAATTCTATTAATCCTTTCAGCAACCTCATTAAATTAAGGGGTCTTTGGTTCAATTTTCTCATGTCTAATGCCATACAATGTGCAATATTCTGCAAATACCTTAGAAGTATACTCCCCTTCATTGTTTGTTCGTAGGCACTTCAACTTCCCTTTCAATTATAATATGAAACTTCTTGAAAGTTTCAAACACTTGATCTTAGAGTTCAACAAGTACACCCAATTCTTCCTCAAAGCATCATCAATGAATGTAACAAAATATCTGTTATCTTCTAGTGACGTCTCTTGAATAGGACCATATACATCTAAATGGATCAACTCTATTAACTCCGAATTCCTTATATATCTTCTTTTGAAAGAAACTCTATATTGCTTTCTAGAAACAATGATAGCAAGGATAAAGCGGTTGTGAGTTCTTAACTAAGATAAGGGATTTTTCAGCCAGTAACTTCAAGCTCTTCTCACCCATGTCTCCCAATCGTCAATGCCATAGATCTGGTGAAGTTTCCTCTTCGATTGTGTATACTTCTCCACCATTACACAACTTTAAGTGTGTCTTATATAATGAGCAACATAACTCTCCTTGGACAACCTTCATTGCGCCTTTAAACAATTTCCACTTCCTATCTCGGAAAGTATGCTAAAAGACTTCTTGATCTAACATATTCACTAATAACATATTCAGCCTTAGATCTGGGATGTGTCGTGTATCTCTCAAGGTTAGTAAGCATCTAACATTTGTTTGAACTTGGATATCACCCATATAGACTATCTTAGCAAAACTTTAGTTTCCCATCTTTACACTCCCAAAATCTTCGCTCTTATAGCTTGAGAAGTACTCCTTCTTTGGAAAACAATGATAAGATGATCCCGTATCGATCAACCATTCAAAACCAACATTGTAAAAGCATTCAATAGTTGCATAAACTAGGGTCATCTCATCATCTATGCTTAAAGCAATGGTAGTTGTACTCTTATCATGGCCATCATTTTGATGATCTTGCTTTTTTTGATCCCTCTTCCACTTATAGCAGAAGCTTTTAGTGTGTCCTGGCTTATCAAAATAGTGGCATGTCTTCATATCATTGTCACCTTTAGACTTTGAACATTTTTTAGACTTGCTATGACCTTTAGGACCCCTACTTTTGTTCCCCCTGCTTTTTTTCATGAAATCCTGCACGTTGTCAACTCTAATCTCCTTTCTTCTGATTTCTTCGTTAAATATACTCTTTTTGATTACATTCAAAGAGAGCACACCTTCAGAAGCTGAGTTGCTAATTGTTATTAGCAATGTTTCCCAACTATCCAGTAATGAACTTAACAGGAACAGAGCTTGAAGCTCAATATCAAGAATGATCTTCATTATAGTAAGTTTGTTGATTATATCTTGTAAATCACTTAGATGCTCCGAAGTTGATTTCCTAGCCTTCATATTCAAATTCACAAGCCTCTTAATTAGAGAGGCTTTGTTATAAGCAATCTTCCTTTCATATAGAACTTCTAACTTCTTCTATAGCCTAAAAGATCTGTTTCTTGAGACATATGGTTAAATATGTTGATATCAATCCATTGTTTGACATTGCCCAGAGTTTTTTGCTTTATCTTTTCCCATTCTTTGTCTGACATCTTTTAAAGTTTTAAAGGAACTTCATCCTTCACACCTCTATGCACATTAATAGGATGAAAGAGATCATTGTAATACAAAAGGTCCTCCATCATGGGCTTATTGAATAATTTGATGACATTAACTTGACCATAAAACTGTTTCCACCTTCCATTACGATGACTTTGATACTACTTGTTAGGAGACAAACACACAACTCTCTAAAAGATCAACCAAAAAATTAACGACAAGAAATAACTCTTCACATTGTAGCAGCAAAGCCAATATGAGAATAAGAAACTAAAGATGAAACAAACACCAAAATTTAACGTGAAAAACCCTTCATTGTAGAAGAAAAAAATCACGGGACAAACCAATAAATGAATTTATTGAACTCAATAAGGATTTGCAGAAAAAGTTAATCTCTCTCTTCCCCCCTAATAACAACTAGTTGTCTTACAAAGTTTATGATTGAAACCAAAGTTGATATCACAATCAACAAACCCTCAAACCAATCCTAAAAACAATCAAATGATGAGAAGATAACACTCTTTGCCCTCTCTCCATTTTTCCTCACTTTTGGACATTGTGGCTACACCTATCTCTTTTTTTTTTTGGAGTAAGACTTAAATAAGTTATTTATAAGCACCTCTAACTTTACAATTCAGAATCTTAATTGAATTGAACTAACTAGATCACATTTTATCCTAATAAGATTACATCACATTATCTAATAGGACTCCATCCTTATCAAAATAGGACTCTATCTTATACTCCCTCCGATTCATAATAAGTGTCGTTTTAGATACATTTTAATTATTTAAAATAAGTGTCATTTTTTACTTTGTATGCATGTTTATAATTTTACTTCCAAAATTAACCTTTAATTTCTCTCACATCTTAGTTACACATATCACAATTTCAAGGCAATTATATGCAATTTCTTTCACATGCTAATTATTGCAAATTACCTTTTCAATGAACTTTATGGGAGTATTAATAAGGGTATATCTATAATTTCATTAGCTTTCTTAATAAGCGTGCGTTTTTCTAAAACGACACTTATTATGAATCGGAGGGAGTAGGATTTATCTACATCCCAACTAATAAGGTAAGAGATTATAGTTAACTAGGAACGATACATTCATATAAAACTCAACTATCTTAAGATGATCCTCTCATTTAGTCCTTATCTTTTAGAACTAATGTATATCTTTTGTGATCCTATTCGTCACATCATCCAAGATCTCTCCTTGATCTCTATTCATTAATGATGAGTCATTCAAGCTTAAAGTCTTTCATAACACACTAGTACACGATCTCAACATATAGTCGTGTATCTACACACCTTTACAGAGACTTACATGGTTGAGATACTCAGTTGTGTAAGTCAAGACACGAATCATAAAGTCATTTACGATTACTAAAAGTCTCAAAATAGGATTGGACACTTTACAAATTCTTGCGTATTTGTCAACAGTACAGCTTATTGTCTTCCTAATTTTTTTTATTTGGTGAGCTAAACAAAATCCACTTAATACCGTAGGTCTCACCTCTTTTTAATTGATTAACTGTTATTAACAAATATGACTATTTACATAATTTAAATTATAGTCACACGAACACTTTCATGTTTTACATTTTTCTGTCAAGAGTACGTTTACAGGGCAATATCCATGTCTGGTAATGGAGGTTTGAGACAGTTATGGTTGCTTAAGCCCGCAAAAGTATGAACAGTTACTTGTATATGCTAGACAACACATGGTTAGTGAATTTGTTATTAGGCATTGTCTTAGACAATTTGTTTACGGAGGAGAGAACTCCACTACAAAATGTTGTTATCATCCTACTGTCTTTTACACACAACATAAAGACATACATAGTGATACTTGGCTTGTATTAGTTTTTTAATTTCTATTTTGTGTAAAAAAGGACTTAATAGAATTCCATGTTTAAGGCTTGAATTGAATTGGCAATCCTTAAAAATGCTCTTATATAACACTTTTTTTTAGGAGTTGCAAAGTGAAAACTAAAAAGCAAGTAGGGATGTTAATAAGTTGGGCCGGGCTCAGGAGAGCGCGAGCTGAGTAACCCATGGCTTGATGGGCCAGGGTTGGTCGATCTGTGGCTAGGGTCAACCCAGTCCACCTTATATATTTTTTAAAAAAATTAAAAACGATATCGTTTTTGACAAAAGGTATCATTTTTGACTTTACAGTAGAACCACGGACTAGGGCGAGGTATGTCGTTTTTGACAAAAGACATCATTTTTTACTTTACGGTAAGACCATGGGTTAGGTCGAAGTAGGGCTAAGTCAGGTCGAATAATTTTCGATCTGTGGTCTGATCAACCCGGACTAAAATTGACATTCTTAAAAATAAGTAAGTTTTAGTTTTAGCATACCATTTAACCGAAAATATCTGCCCCTTTTCACCGTAGGCACAAAAACAAAATAAATGAAAATTATTCAAAAATCCAGACTCCACATCACTATCCCCTGCGCAACTTTTGGGAATCCAACTAAGCCAATCAGATTTGAAGGAAGTCCATCAGCAGAACCCTAGCAGATAGATAAGTCTGACTCGACCCCAGTGTCTCTCACTCTCTCCCAAATCAAAACTCGACCTCAGGACCATCATAATTTCTTGACTACCCATTTTGCCACGTGTCCTCCTCTACCACCACTAACCATAATAACCAAGTGTTCATGCCTGTCGCTTCATATAAACGCACGAAAGAGAGGAAGGGCCATAGTTCTGCTGAACAAGAAGCAGAAATCGTATCCAACTTCTTGATAGCTTTGGCTTTCCAAACATTATTTTTATTTCCATTTCATCTCCTCTACTGAAAAACAGAGGATCAACAGAGTCCGCTGTTTTATTATTGTTATTATTTATTTTGTTTAAGCAAGCTCTTTCCAACAATGGCCTCTGTTGTATCTTCACCTTTTACTTTGTCATCTTCCAAGTCATGCCAACTTTCTTCCCTTTCTCAGAAGCACTACTTTCTGCATTCATTTGTACCAAAGAAAGCCAGCTCGAAATCAGGCATGAAAGTGAAATGTACTGCAATTGGCAATGGCCTCTTCACACAGACAACGCCAGAAGTCCGTAGAATAGTTCCTGAAAAGAAACATAATCTCCCCACCGTTAAAATTGTCTATGTTGTTCTTGAAGCACAGTATCAGTCTTCTCTTACAGCCGCAGTGCAGTCTCTGAACTTGACCTCTAATTTCGCCTCATTTGGAGTTGTTGGTTACTTGGTTGAGGAGCTGCGCGATGAATCCACCTATAAAACTTTCTGTAAAGACCTTGAAGATGCGAATATCTTTATTGGGTCACTGATTTTTGTTGAGGAGCTTGCATTGAAGGTTAAAGCTGCTGTGGAGAAGGAAAGGGATAGGCTGGATGCAGTTTTGGTTTTCCCTTCAATGCCAGAGGTAATGAGACTGAATAAATTGGGTTCTTTTAGCATGTCTCAACTTGGTCAATCCAAGAGTCCGTTCTTTCAGTTGTTTAAGAGAAAAAAGCAAGGTGCAGGTTTTGCTGAAAGTATGTTAAAGCTAGTGAGGACACTGCCAAAGGTTCTAAAGTATTTGCCTAGTGATAAGGCTCAAGATGCTAGGCTTTATATCCTCAGTTTGCAGTTTTGGCTTGGTGGATCGCCTGACAACTTACAGAATTTCTTGAAAATGATATCTGGTTCTTATGTGCCTGCCTTGAGAGGGCAAAAGATTGACTACTCTGATCCAGTTTTGTACTTGGATAGTGGTATTTGGCACCCTTTGGCTCCTTGCATGTATGATGATGTGAAGGAGTACTTGAATTGGTATGAAACAAGAAGGGATGCTAATGAGAAACTAAGAGGACCAAATGCTCCTGTAATAGGCTTAATTTTGCAAAGGAGTCATATAGTGACTGGTGATGAGAGTCACTATGTTGCTGTGATTATGGAATTAGAAGCAAGGGGTGCAAAGGTGATTCCTATCTTTGCTGGCGGTCTCGACTTTTCAGGACCAGTTGAGAAGTTATTGATTAATCCGATTACCAAAAAGCCTATGGTGAATTCAGTTATATCATTGACTGGATTTGCTCTCGTTGGAGGTCCAGCTAGACAAGACCATCCTAGAGCTGTTGAGGCATTGAGAAAGCTTGATGTGCCTTATATTGTTGCATTGCCTTTAGTGTTTCAGACAACAGAAGAGTGGCTCAATAGTACTTTGGGTTTGCACCCAATTCAGGTGGCTTTGCAGGTTGCCCTCCCGGAGTTGGATGGTGGCATGGAACCTATCGTTTTTGCTGGCCGGGATCCAAGAACAGGCAAGACCAATTTCCATCTTTCTTGTGTCTTCGAGTTATCTATTCTTTTGCCATTTTTTATATGATTTCTCATGTTATTGATATTGAGTTTTCCTTTTCCTACTTTACAAATTTTCTGGGATTATTTAGAGGAGGATATTTAGAGCCGTTTTGCTTTTGAAAACTGATGAAAAGAAAATACTATATGGTAGATCAAGAAATGGCTTTTATTTCTGTCTTCTTCCATTCTGGTAGGGGATTTGTTTATGTATGTCTAGTAAATACTTTGCATTAGTGCCTCATGTTGTTTCATTCTCAAAGACTTGATCTAATTGCAGGAAAATCACATGCTCTTCACAAGAGGGTGGAGCAGCTTTGCACTCGGGCAATCAGATGGGCTGAACTGAAAAGGAAATCAAAGGTATTTGTCTTTATGCTATTTAAATTTTTAATATTTTTTGGTCTTCATGTATTAAATGTTTTCATGGATTTTCTATATGATTCTGTCTATGATGACCTTTACATATATTAATTGTGTTACTGGCAGCTTTGAAAGCTTGTTAATTTATCATCGCCTTATACTGTTATACTTGAATCACAATAGGAAAGTGCAATGCTGATTTAGTTGAAATCAAAGATGAGGGAAATTTTATTTGACTTCAGAGAATGGTTTTGAAAAACATAGACATATATTCTTCTGATCAAGTTCTGTTTGGAGAGTTTCTTTTTATTTTTTTCTTTCTCATTTCATTATATCCTAATGAAAGAGTACCTAAAGAGAAGTTTACAGTTTTTGACTATGTCATGACAAGCTGTTGTTACACAGGCAGAGAAGAAGTTGGCAATCACAGTCTTCAGTTTTCCTCCTGATAAAGGAAATGTTGGTACGGCAGCATATCTCAATGTCTTCTCCTCCATTTACTCAGTTCTAAAAGAGCTAAAAAAAGATGGATATAGTGTGGAGGGCCTTCCAGAGACTTCAGAGGCCTTAATCGAAGAGATCATTCATGATAAAGAAGCCGAATTTAGCAGTCCGAATCTGAACATTGCTTACAAAATGGGTGTTAGGGAGTACCAAAGACTTACTTCCTATGCCACAGCATTGGAGGAAAACTGGGGAAAACCTCCAGGCAGTTTGAACTCTGATGGAGAAAGTCTATTAGTGTATGGGAAACAGTATGGTAATGTATTCATTGGTGTCCAGCCGACTTTTGGCTATGAGGGTGATCCAATGCGTTTATTATTCTCCAAATCAGCTAGTCCCCATCACGGGTTTGCAGCTTATTACTCATATGTGGAGAAGATATTTGGAGCTGATGCAGTTCTTCATTTTGGAACTCATGGTTCTCTTGAATTCATGCCAGGAAAGCAGGTGGGAATGAGTGATGTTTGTTATCCTGACAGTCTGATTGGAAACATTCCCAATGTTTACTATTATGCTGCTAATAACCCCTCTGAAGCAACCATTGCCAAGCGTAGGAGTTATGCAAATACCATAAGCTATCTGACTCCACCAGCCGAAAATGCTGGGCTTTACAAAGGTCTCAAGGAGTTGAGTGAGCTCATATCCTCGTACCAGTCACTTAAAGACACAGGCCGTGGGCAACAGATAGTGAGCTCCATTATTAGTACAGCTAAGCGGTGCAATCTTGACAAGGATATCAAACTTCCTGACGAGGGAGAGCAGATACCTGCAAAAGATCGAGATCTTGTGGTTGGTAAGGTATACTCCAAGATTATGGAGATCGAGTCCCGACTTTTGCCTTGTGGACTTCATGTCATTGGTGAGCCCCCATCTGCCATGGAAGCAGTTGCAACTTTAGTTAACATTGCTGCTTTGGATCGTCCAGAGGATGGGATTTCATCTCTTCCAGGCATATTAGCTGAAACTGTTGGAAGAGATATAGAAGAAGTTTATAGAAGCAGTGACAAGGGCATCCTGAAGGATGTCGAGCTGCTTCGCCAAATAACTGAAGCATCACGCGGTGCCATCTCTGCATTTGTCCAACAAACAACAAATAAGAAGGGTCAAGTTGTGGATGTGACTGAGAAGCTTAGTGTGATTCTTGGTTTTGGTATCAATGAACCATGGGTTCAGTACTTGTCAAATACAAAGTTTTACAGGGCCGATAGGGATAAGCTTAGAACATTGTTTCGGTTCTTAGGTGAGTGTTTGAAACTGGTGGTTGCTGATAATGAGTTGGGAAGTCTGAAGCAAGCATTAGAGGGAAAATATGTAGAGCCAGGGCCAGGTGGTGACCCAATCAGAAACCCTAAGGTTTTGCCAACAGGCAAGAACATTCATGCATTGGACCCACAAGCAATCCCTACGACAGCGGCAATGCAGAGTGCAAAAATTGTCGTTGATAGATTGATTGAGAGACAAAAGGCGGATAATGGTGGAAATTATCCAGAGACAATTGCACTTGTACTATGGGGAACCGATAATATCAAGACATATGGTGAGTCCCTGGCTCAGGTCTTGTGGATGATAGGAGTGATGCCAGTTGCTGATACCTTTGGTAGGGTTAACCGGGTGGAAACAGTTAGCCTTGAGGAGCTTGGAAGGCCTAGGATTGATGTTGTTGTTAATTGCTCAGGAGTTTTCAGAGATCTCTTTATCAATCAGGTATCATGTATCAGGATATATTCATATGTTTGCGACTGCTGCATTTCACTTATTATGTTCCCTTAATCCTGTAATGCAATTGCTTTTCTGTTCTTGTCATCGATTTTCTGTCACCAATGTTTACTATTTCCATAGATGAATCTTCATTTGTTCCTTTTCCTGATTTTCTATGTTTGATGAACCTTTTCCGTAGATGAACCTCCTCGATCGTGCAGTCAAGATGGTGGCTGAGCTAGATGAGCCAGTAGAGCAAAACTATGTTAGGAAGCATGCTTTGGAACAAGCTGAGGCCCTTGGCATTGGTGTTCGGGAAGCTGCAACACGGGTGTTCTCTAATGCTTCGGGATCTTACTCCTCGAACATCAACCTTGCAGTGGAGAATTCATCATGGAATGATGAGAAGCAACTACAGGAAATGTATTTGAGTAGGAAGTCATTTGCTTTCGATTGTGATGCCCCTGGTGCAGGCATGATGGAGAAGAAGAAGGTTTTTGAGATGGCTTTAAGCACCGCAGATGCGACTTTCCAAAACCTTGATTCCTCGGAAATATCACTTACTGATGTCAGCCATTACTTCGACTCTGACCCAACAAACCTGGTCCAGAACTTAAGAAAGGACAACAAGAAGCCTAATGCATACATTGCAGACACAACAACAGCCAATGCTCAGGTTGGTGACTGGACAATTTCAGTCCTTTGATGCTTACTTAATTACTCACAGTCAAGAAACTTTGTTTCGGTTGCTGAAAATGCATATTTTCTCAGCAGCTTTGCTTTGTTCACTGAACAACTGTAAAATGTATGATGCACCAGGTACGTACACTGGCCGAGACTGTGAGGCTAGATGCTCGAACCAAGCTTTTGAACCCTAAATGGTATGAAGGAATGCTTTCTACTGGCTATGAGGGTGTCCGTGAAATTGAGAAGCGACTAACGAATACAGTTGGATGGAGTGCAACTTCAGGACAAGTTGACAATTGGGTCTATGAAGAGGCTAACTCAACTTTCATTCAGGATGAGGAGATGCTGAACAGACTGATGAATAAGAACCCAAATTCATTTAGGAAGTTGGTGCAAACATTCTTAGAAGCCAATGGTCGTGGATACTGGGAAACTTCGCCAGAGAACATTGAGAAGTTGAGGCAGTTGTACTCTGAAGTTGAGGACAGAATTGAAGGCATTGATCGGTAGACAGGGAACAACGCTCTTAAGAAGATAGCTGAGTACAAAGATCATTTGAATATGTAAATTCATCTGAGCTCTTCCTCTCTCAGATGCTGCAGGAATGTAACATTCGTTTGCGAGACTAAAAGCTTTAATGGAATCCTTATTGAGCTTCGCAACGAGAAAGCTTTTTTTGTAATTCCACCCTTTCCTTTGTTGGCAATGAATGGTATCCGACAATGTTCTGAATCTGACTTATTGCTGTAGTATAAATTTTCTTGCAGGATAAATTTATGATTTTATTTTATAGATATATTCTATTTTTAATGGATATAAGACTTTGAGTTAATTAGTAGTATAACTGTATAATGTGCTATTAATTATTCTTATATCATTTTATTTTGATTGTGTATATCAAATTTTCTTACGACAAATATGTAATGTTTGTCGTAAGAAAACCTTATGGCTTCGTTTAATTGACGGGAAAATAAAGTGAATTTGGAATATGGTTCTTCGGAAAATAAATTTATGGAAAGTAAATACATTCACATATTTGGATACTTATAAAAATTCTAACAGAAAAGTTGGTGGATTTTTATTATAGTGTTTTGTATGCAATAGTATTTTATGAAATGTAACTTAATTTTAACTTGTGTTTTCAATTATATCCCTACAAACCGAATAAAAATTGAAATCGTTAAATAAGAAAAATATAAACATGAAGAGCAAAAATATTCAAAATCAAAATACCGGCCGATACTAAAAACTTAAAAAATATGGGAATTTTAAAAAATCCTCTCTCTTATCTCCCTTGACCAAGCTTTATCAAGTATATAAGGTGGGTTACACCTTTACTTTTATGTTTTAAGCATTTAATGTAAATTCA
>JANKOE010000005.1:49544203-49558382 GCA_026284465.1 Erythroxylum citrifolium | reverse complement strand
TGCTGCACACTGGGTGCCTCAGAATCTGATACAGGGATAGTCCCTGCATCCTGGGGAATCTGAGATTCATCTGTACTCCCCCGCTGAGAGCCTGACCGAGCTTGAACTCCTCGAGTTCTTCTTCGAGGCGGCATTATACTCCTTTAATGAAAACCATTTAAAATCTTTAGTTTATGCTGAGCATGTGCAAATCATGTAAAACAATTTCAAAACAATGCATAAAGTTCATGAAATGGGATGCATGCTGACTCTACCCTTTAGGCTTCCCACTAGGGTTCCTAGGAAAACATAAACCTAGGACTGCTCTGATACCACAGAATATCGGACCCCGAACCCGACTGGCCCGAGCGACGAGCCCTGGCTGATGGCCCGCACTCGGTGCCGCTGGCTGATTACTGACTATCTCTGATACCCTGACATGGCTAATAACTCACTTTGGTGGTGAGCATACACTGACTGACATATTTGTCCCCGACTGGCCTTGATAAATTCAAGAACATTGACTTTTAAACTATGTCCGTTAAACAGACTGCTGTGTCCGTTAAACGGACATGAACTGAACTTGGGTACTGTTTTACCCGAATGTGTCCGTTAAACGGACTTCTGTGTCCGTTAAACGGACATGAAGCTTAGAACTACACTGTTACACCCGAATCTGTCCGTTAAACGGACACTAGGCGAACTTGAATACTATTTCAACAGAATGTGTCCGTTAAACGGACTGCCGTGTCCGTTAAACGGACATGATGTTTAACATGACACTATTTAATCCGAATGTGTCCGTTAAACGGACATCTATGTCCGTTCGACGGACATGAGGAAAACTAAAGAGTGGCATTTTCACCCGAATGTGTCCGTTAAACGGACTTATGTGTCCGTCTAACGGACATGAAGTAACACACAGGGGTCATTCTGACCCGAATGTGTCCGTTAAACAGACATGAGTGTCCGTTTAACGGACATGGGAATTTCCTGGAATTCCCATGCTACTTTCTCACTGCTCAACTCTCAACCTAAATCAACCAACATAGACACTTCAAAACTCCTGAATTAACTCTTACAACTTCTACAATGTCGTCACTCAAGTCAAACACCAAGTTCGACTATTCAACATACACAACTCAACTTCACCTGTCTATCTACTCAACTTATTCGTCCAACTCATCATTTTCTCAATCCCTCAACTAAACCCATTACTTACAAAGCCAACTCAGTTCTCAACACTCATTCAATCATCAAGTCATACCCAAACCTAGTCATGCATTCTCTAAACACTGCCATGACCTCATGTCTATCCATGCAATCATTCAAAATCTTACTAACCATTTGAAACATGGTAATTCAACATGTTTTCATTTACATCAAATATACTGTTTTACAATGCTTTAGTGGGCATTTCAAGCCCATTTACAAAATGATCAAAATCCAGCTGTTTCGCTAAAAATGCAACTAAAGCATTGTTACAAAATGATTTGAAAATACAAAATGCTATAATTCTTGGAGTGTGCCCTTTTTATGCTCAATCTTCATGCTCGCGCTCTTCACCTGAATGGGGAGGGACTGGAGGGGGTGAGCTAACGCTCGTAGGTAACAAGCTTATATTTATACTAATAAGCTGAATTCTGTATGTTTATACAATTTACAATTTCTATAACTGATCATGTAATCATGCATCTCACGCATTTATCATATCAAAGCTCATAATTCAATCATTTCACAATCATATAAACTCATGCTGACTCATGCTGACATGTACACATAGCTGATGGTTTGGCTAGTCCACTAATGCTGATGAGCTACATAACTGTAGTCATATGCTGAGGAGTCCAATAATGGAACATCCTTGCCACTTGCGGGCAGCCAGGAGAAGGCTTAACTGGTCAATGTCGACATGACTCTGTTGAGTGGACTTAGCTAACCCACATAACATGTAATCATACATAAAATGGACCTATCTTGTCCAGCTGACTGATTTTCTGAAAAATGGATTTTTTATGCAAATCCAATAGCTGATCATGCTAAACATTTTCATGATTTCACTTATATTCATGCTTAATCAATTTATGACCAAACCAAGCAAATGTCATATGTTGCTATTTTCACATAATGACAATCAAAGACATTAAATGCTCATTTCTCATTCACGGCAATCATAGAAAGTCAATGCTCATTTAAGTTAAGTAAATCAAGGACTTAAACACATTTAATGCTTATTCTTTCATTTATTAATTAGCATTCAAAACTTACTACCATAAAGATAAGCAAGTAACCTACCTGTAATTGCTAAATCCTTGTCTTAAGGATGATCTTCCACTTGTTCTTCTCTTCCTCCTTGGTCTCCTTGAACTTCTTCAATTTAACACAAACATCCACATCAACATAACTTCAATACTAAAACTACATAGCATCTTTCATGAAATTAACATGAGATTCACTAAACCCATCTACTATCAAGGTTTTCTAACTCAAAAACCCAACAAAATATCCAACTAAAAATCAAGGCTTACCTTTAATCTTCAACTTCACAAGTTGATACTTGGATCAAAATAAAGCTCTTGCTATTTTGCACACTTTTAATACTTGGACTTTCCTTCAAATCACTCTTGAACTTTTGAAAATCACAAAACCCTAAATGGTTTCTTCTTTTCTCCTTTTCTTCCCTCTCCCACGCACTCTCTCTTTTTCTTCCTCTCTATTTTCGGTAGCTTTCTTCTTTTCCTACTACTAATTCACTTAACTCATCCTTTTTATACTTCTTTCTTTTAACTTAAGCCCATCAAGCTTTTAGCCCAACTTCTTCTTCCTTTAATTCTTCTTCTTTTCTTCATTTGGGCTCACTTATATACTCAAGCCCAACTAACTTATTAAATGCCATCTAACTTATTTAACACATTAAATTTACATCTAACATATTAATGATTCATTTATTACACTTACTCATTTAATTCCATTTAATATCATGCTATCTAACTAATTAATGACATCTTGCTTTAATAACAACTTAATTAATGCTAACTCAATTTAATTAATTTAATCATGTTTAATTAATCATAAAAAAAATTCGGGGCTAACAAATGGACCCTAGCCCATTTGTTTAATTTCTTTTGCATTTAATTCTCCTTAAACCCTAGCCCAAATGACTCATTTGCATTTAACTTAACTACAATGTAAAAGGCTAAAAGCCCACTTTACTTAGCTTAAGCTTTAATAATATATATCATCTTCCTAATAGGCTCTTTCAAATTTAAGTCTAACACCTTATTAAAATACACTCTAATTTCACTAAATTCCTTCAATTTTATTTCTAAAATCCATACACGCTTTAATTAAATAATCCCCCATTAATCTCAATCACCTAAATTCATAGGATCCTCTTTTTTTAATACTAACAATACATCACAAGTAATAATTTATCAATAAATCACATGTCACTAAATCCGTTCATATTAATAATCATAACTTAAGCAATAAATCCTCAATTTATTCCAACCAATGAAAAATTATCCAACTACATCCTTAAAATAATTTAGACAACTTATTCACCAGAGAAAAGGGATCGGGGCCCAACAGTATGGAAGGTTGGAATGGGTTTAGGACCCTTTGGAGGGGTCTTAGAGGGTGAAAATTTTGTGTTGTCCGTAAGTCACACGATTTGTCCGTGTGAATTCACACGGGCCGTGTAATTCCAGGCGCAGGGACACGTTTTCACCCGTAGGTCACACGGCCTGACCGTGTGATTTCACACGGTCCGTGTGTTTTGACCCCCTAAACGACATAATTGGAATTTTTAGTCTTCATAAAAGTTGTATCCCTAGATATCTTCTTTCCAACCGTCCAAAAACGAAGTCAATCCAACATCTATAGTGAGAGATATGGCGTTTGCGCCAAAGTATGTTCAATTGTAGTAAAGTTATGAGCATGGTTGCTTCTTTTGACCATAACTCCTTCTCTAGACCTCCAAATTACTTGGTTCTTGAAGCAATGGATTCCTAACCCATTTGCCTACATCTCCATGAAAATTTATATTAATTGGTGTTAAATTGAAAGAGAATGATCAAATGGAAGTTTGGGAGTCTGTTGGAACCATGCAAATGGGATTAGTTTTACTGAACATACTTCAATTTTTTGACTATATTTGGACCTATAGGATTCCAAATGAGATAATTTTTCCTTTAAAGTAAACTAGAGAAATAGGGCTACAAATCATATGAAGAAGTGGTATTTTGACTCAGTCTCTAAGATGTTCAATTTCTAGATAGAATTTGGGTATCGCACATTGGTTTGGCCTAAGAACAGTCCAAAAGTGTTTAAGGCATATCTTCCTTTTTACTGAACGAAATTGAGTGATTTTTGTGGCAATAGACACTTAAGACATTGGAGTACAACTTTCTAGAAGGAAGTGTTACTCAATTTTGCCAATTACCTTATTAGACTTACTATGCAAAGTAGACTCCGAAAGTGTGATTTGGGAAATTTTCTGAAGTGAGTCGATGAGAAAGGAATGGAGATTTTAATGGGTTTAGTAAGGCATAAACCTAAGTATGAATTATACTTAGGCGAGTTTTTATACGAATACCTTTGTGACGTATTAAAGGAAAGATACCCAGTATTGTCTTGAACATGCATTGTACATATTCTATATACACATATGTGCATTACATGAATGGTTATAATTGTGCAAGTATTAATGTATGTGCAATGTATGTACGACATAATGTCGATGTGTAGGATAAGCGCCCATATTAAGGAGTTTCCAGAATTTGGAAGCAAATGCTAATCTGGAGCGTACTGTGAGTAGACCTAGATGGTCTCCTTTAATTTTTTGTTTTGTTTGAATTTTGGTATTGATTAACTACTGAATGTCTATATGAATGTGATTGATTATCTTGGTTTCCAGTCAGGAGGTCCAATGATTGTGATATTTGCTTGGCGATATTGAAGTGCTACTTGTATGTGAATGAGATGAAATAAGTGTACATATTTTGATTGTTAAATGCCGGGCTACGGTCCGATAATAAAAGTGTTCTACATGGGTAATTGCATATGAATGAAAATGTGATTCTCAACTTGATGTTGAATGCCGGACTAAGGTCCGATGATATGTGAATGTGATTGCATGAGTATAGGCAAATATGGTTGAGGCATTCCATTTCATGAATGCATGAAACATAATGGAGTTGTGACCAGAGTAGCCATCGATTAGAGCTTAAAGCTCAACGTGTGAAAAAGAGTCTCGAGCTCAAAAGTAAATCAGAGCCTCAAGCTCAACGTTTAATGAGCCCTATATGGGACAGTTATCAATGAGCCCGATATCTAACAGATACGGGACAGTTAGGCACTCGGTCACAACAAAGTAATAAATAAAAAGTGAGTCTCATGTGCACTGCATATGCATAAAATGATGGATTAAATTGTATTGAATGTGAAGTGTGAAATGTGTAATGATGTGAATTATGTGTTATGTGTTTGGGTGAGCCATCAATGATGATCACTCACTGAGTTCGCAAAAACTCACCCAATATTTGCAAATATTTTTCAGGATTTGAGGAGTACCCCGTTAGACAAACGAGAGTCTAATTACTTCATGCAAGGGGAAGATAGAGGTCAGGATCAGTTCGTGTCTGCATTGTGTCTCTTTATTTTTGTACTGAATTGTATTTTCCGCAAATTATTGTATTTTGTGTATTTGAGTATATTTGTTGTATATACCTTTTCGATTGGAAAAGGTTTTGCAAAAGAAATGGATCAAAGTGTAATATGTTTTATTTCTGGAATGGGCTAATCGAAATTCTTATATTTAAAAAGGTTGGCAACTCTTGTAAATAAAAATGTTTCTGAATAAAAGTGGGCCCAAATTTTCGATTATGGATTTTCGAGTACGTTTGAAAAAAAATATACTGAGTTTTTGACTGACTAAGTGTTCTAGCACGCTACCCTCATGGGGCACGGACTCGAATATCACTCATCGATGTCAGGTCTGGGTTTGGCGGGAGTGGGGTGTTACAGTAATAAATTCAGAGAGTGAATTAAGCTATTTGTGTTAAGGTGTGAAATGAGATTTGGTAGCTTACTAGACTTGTAATTGAAGAGAGATCTTAATTTTGAATTAATTATCTTTAGAATTGCTTCAAATCTAATTAAATATTTAAGAGTAATTTTGCAAATCGAGAAATTAAAATTATATTATTATCGAATTCAATTAGGATAACTTGATTAAATCTTGAGAGGGGGTAATCAAAACCTTAGGATATTTAAGATTGAGCATAATTGTGTCAACAAGATAAATGGAAAACAAAACAAAGATAGAATAATTCCTAAGTCTCAAACTTTGATTAACCCTATTTTTATTTGCAGCTCAATTATTTAGTTTTATTAGTTATTTTAATTTCCATTATTTATTTTCATTCAAATCAATCTTTAGTATCTTAGACAAAGTTTTATTCAGGTTGTTAGGGGTTTATTATTCCTTGAAGGAATGATACCTTTTGTACTATAAAGTTAAGATCCATATACTTAGGGTATTGAAAGTTTTATATTATAAAAGGTATTAACAAGTTTTTGGCACTGATGTCGGGGATTGATTTAGCATCATATTCAATTTGAATTCCTTTGATTTAAAGATCGTAATACTTTTCTTATGTGAGTGCAGGTGCTTGAACAAAAAAAAAAGTTTGCAAGCAAAGTAGAAGACACATCAACTATAGACATCATAAGGCAAGAAAGAGAGATTCGAAGAGGTAATCGCTAAGAAGCCATAGAAAGAACAATGGTAGAGGAAAGAAACCAAGAAGAGGAAAAAAGAACCTTTTGGACTTCATAAGGCTAGAATTGAATGCCAATCATCAAGGAATTATACGACCACTAGTGCAAGTGAATACCTTTGAAATCAAACCAACACTATTGAACATGCAGCATACCAACGTACAATTTCATTGTTTGGCCAATGAGGACCCTAATGCTCATATGAACAACTTCTTAGAGATTTGTGATACGTTTTGGTATAATGGGTTATTGGAAGATGCAGCCAAGATAAGGTTCTTCCCCTTTACACTCAAGGATAGAGTGAAGATGTGGTTTCATTCACTTAACCTAATAAACATCACAACATGGGTGCAGTTGGTGCAAGCCTTTTTGACTAAGTGCTTTACTTTGACAATACAACAAAGCACATAAAGGAAATTACAAATTTCCAACAAAACAAATGGGAGCCATTATATAAAGCATGAGAGTGATTTAAGGAGTTATCTACATCACAACTTGCTAAAGAAGTTCCTCTTGCAAATGTTTTACAACAGAGTTAATTCACCCATGCGAGGCACTATTAATGCACCATATAGTGGCTCATTAATGATGAAAATAGTTAAAGTGCCACACAATCTATCATAAGAGAAGGAGAACAATAGCTATCTTTAGACATTGGAATGAAGTAGATAACAGTTAAAATTATAGGATCCAAAAGGAACAATTACTATAAATTCAGTGACAACATTGTAGGCTGAGGTTGCTAACCTAACCAAGTAATTGAACAGCCTGAAAGCCACTTCTTCCTTTCCACTCAAAACAATTCAGCATGGATGCGAGCTATGCAAATAAGAAAGCCATATCATAGCTAACTACTTCCTAGTGGAAAACAACAAAGAGCAGTAGCTCAACTTAATGGGAGTAAAATTTGGTCAAGGATTTAATAATCCTTACTTAACCATGTACAGTATTGAGTGACAGAACCACCCAAATTTCTCTTGGTCTAATCAAGTGAGAACTCAAGGCCCATTGGGATTTTAGTAAGACAAGTTTAGTTCATTGGAATTGGACAAGTTAATGGACGTACTGAATTCCAAGTTCACTAGCCAAGATGAGACCCAGAAAAGGATGGAAGCAAAATTTAATCAAATAATAAAGAATAATGCCTCTTCCATTCATAATCTGGAGGTTCAAGTGAGCTAGTTAGCTAATGCATTATCTACACGAAGTGTAAGATGCCTTTTGAGTAATACAGAAGCAAAACCAAAGGAGCAATTTAAGGTTATCACACTTAAGAGTGGGAAAGAGTTAGAAGAACGAGCCTAAAAACTAGTTGAATCCTACCTTATAGAAGACCAAGAGAAGAAAAAAAGAATGGAGTTAAGAATGAGGATCCTCCCTATGTTCCTCCTCTTCCATATCCCCCAAAAATACCTTTTCCCTCAAAGACTGCAGAAGAACAAATTGGATGAACAATTTGCAAAGTACATAGAAAATCTGAAGATGTTGCTAATTAACTTGTCTTTTGTGGAAGCTTTGAAGATCATACCCAAGTACACAAAATTTCTCAAAGACATCTTATAAAGTAAGTGGACTTGGGATGACAATCAAACGGTCTCTATGACAAAAAACTGCAACTCTATAATTACCAACCATATGCCCTCAAAGTTGAAAGATCCAGGGAGTTTTAATATACCTTGCATAGTTGACAATTTAGAAATTTCTAAATACTTATGTGACATAGGTGCAAGTATTAATCTTATGCATTTGTCAATTTTCAGGAAACTGGGGCTATGAAATGTGAAGCCAACTTCTATGCTTATTTAGTTGGAGGATCATTCGATAAAGAAACAGTTTGGAGTGATGGAGGATGGGCCTTAAAATATGAACAAGTTTATTATTCCTATAGATTTCTTTGTCCTAGAATTTAAAGAGGATCAAAATTGTCAACTAATTCTTGGTGTACTCTTTTTAAACACTGGAAGAGCTTTGGTAGATGTCCATAAAGGTAACCTCATCCTTTAGATTGATGATGAAATGCATGAGTAAATATCTTTCAAAAGGCTTATTTTTTTCATTGAAAATGATTTGGAGTTAGTTCACATATTGTGATGAAGGCTATACTACTTGTAAGATTTTTGAAATATTATTGTTAGGCTTTTATGAGTTTCTTAATGGTGTCGTCTATAATTTCATGTTTTTTTAGAAAGACAAAACATAGCAATACAAACACTTGCTTGACTGAATTACTACGACTATCTTATCTATTGAGTGATGTTTATGTTCAAGTGCCACTATATTTTGACAAGGCAAATATACACGTTTCGAATAAATCGGTGTTTGATAAATACATAAAGCATCTGATTGCCATATTGTTAGGAAGTATATCAATAAAGGGTTTATTAGATATAGTTAAGTGAGCTAGACAACTAAAAGGTTTCCTAAAGTTGTAAGTTGTAAACAATTGTACATATGTAATTAAAAAAGAGTTACTTACTCTTAGTAGCATACATGTAATAGTTTATAATTTTATGTATATAGGTCAATTTACAGCTTACACAAAATCAAAAAATTTATGTGAGATTTGGTATAGTAATTAATTGCTTATGATTATAGGTATCAAGATTTAGGAGAGGAGACGAGTCATTGCTAATAGGGAAATAGCTTCTACAAAAATTGGCTTCTTTTTTTAGGACGTATTTGGTTCTATTATAATTTTTGTTTTGGTTGTTTTTGTTTCTATATTTATTAAAAATATATGTTTAGTTGAATTTTAATTTTTTATAAAAATAGCTGATTTTCTATTTTTGTTTTTATGTGATAATAAAAGCATCTAATATTAATTATTAATAAGAATTATGATTAATATAATTTAATTATTTAATTTATTTAAAACATGATAATTAATTTCAATTTTCAAAATTCTAATTTATAATATAATTTATCAAAATATCAAATATTTAATTTTAAATAAAAATTAATTTTATAATTAAAAAATCCTAAAAATAAATATAAATATAAATAATTTCTTACAAATTGTTTACTTTATTTAGTTATGTTTAAAAAATAATAAATTTTATTAATATTTATTATATGAGAAATTATAAAATTAATTTATTTCTATACTTTATTTAATATTTAATTATTACCAATAATAAAAATGTAACTACATTAGTTATTTTTAATAAAATAATAGTTTTAAATAATATTTATTAATAAAAATTGTATAAGAGATTAAAATAAAGTTCTTTAATTTATTTATCTTTATATTTATTTAATATTAATAATTATCGACAATAAAAATGTAATTATATTAACAAAAATAATTAAATATATATTTTATGGTTAAAAAAAACGATAAAAGATAAAAACCAACATATTGATTTTGAGGCCAAAGAAGTGCCCGACCCGACACAAGCCGCCCCAATAATCAGACCCTATAAATGCTCCTTTCCTCCAACATTACGAAACCCTAGTCAGACAGAAACCCTGAAACCCTACTTTCCACAGATTTGGTTTTGCTCTTTATCTCTCGCAGCTTCTGTTACTCATTACTGTTGTGTATTTATCAATCGCTCACTCTCTATCGCTAATAATAATAGTTTTTTGTTTTAATTTTCAGGTTTCAAGCTCTTTGGTGAGAAATGGCACCTCCTAAAGGTGTGGATATTTCTTTGTTTTCATAATCATTCTTTTATAATTTGATCATATTATTTCTGAAATAAGCACATTTTTAGCAAAATTTCCTTTGAATGAGATATGCTTGTCAATTTTTAACAATGTTCAAGAAGATGCTGTGACATGGGATTTCAGAATTTGTGTCCTGAGACATTCTATTTTCTTTTCTTATTTGGTATGTGTCCATTCTAGTTATTTATGTTT
Source organism: Erythroxylum citrifolium (assembly GCA_026284465.1). Classification (NCBI taxonomy): domain Eukaryota; kingdom Viridiplantae; phylum Streptophyta; class Magnoliopsida; order Malpighiales; family Erythroxylaceae; genus Erythroxylum; species Erythroxylum citrifolium. The sequence continues at coordinate 49,547,759 of JANKOE010000005.1, read as the reverse complement.
AGTGCTTCGTGCCTCATACGGTGATATGGTGGAATGAATTATGCTGAACTGAAGTTTTTCTTCTGATCTTTCCAATTGGTTTAAGCTCTCTTTTTTTGTTTATCTCTATGATTCTATTTTTGTTCGATATGCACATATGATATGTCTGGCAGATAATACGAAAAAGGCGGATCCAAAGGCACAGGCGGTGAAAACTGCAAAAGCAGTGAAGTCTGGTCCAACATTTAAAAAGAAGGCCAAGAAGATCAGAACTAAGGTTACATTTCATAGGCCAAAGACATTGAAGAAGGAAAGGAATCCCAGATATCCTCGTGTTAGTGCTCCACCAAGGAACAAACTTGACCATTACCAGATTTTGAAGTTTCCTCTGACAACCGAGTCTGCAATGAAGAAGATTGAAGACAACAATACTTTGGTTTTCATTGTTGACATTCGTGCTGACAAGAAGAAGATCAAGGATGCAGTCAAAAAGATGTACGATATTCATGCTAAGAAAGTGAACACCCTCATCAGGTAGCCTCTGTCAGATATATATGAGCATTTTTTTTCACTTTTGTTAGAGAATTTGGCAATTGACTTCCTATTTGAGCTTATACATACTTTGTTTCACGAGTTCATCTAGGTGGTGGTTTGACAGTAATTGGTTATATTTTGTCTTTTCCCTATGAGACATGATTGAAGAGTAGACTCAATTACTATTTGATGCCACGAGTTCAAATATGGAAAGTGGCTGTTAGGAGGCTGCTAGGATTACATATGAATGCATATATACATGCATCCCAAATTATCTTTGCGTCCATTTGCAATCAATGCTGATGGTTAATCAATCAAAAGTTTTGAACTGGGAGAGAGTTTTAATGGTTAATCAATTGAACGTAAAACAACTATCACTGTCTCCTTGCACTTATGCTCTCTTGTGATATCTTATTGTGTTAATGTTGAATTCTAGAAATAGTCGCTGCTCTCTTTCGTTTGTTCATTTTTCCTTCTCAGTTGCAATTTGCATGGCATTGATACTATCTACAGGTTATGTTTAAGCATTTACGATCTTAAGGTTTACACTGTTTTTGGGACCTGGCAATTATATCATAGACATTAATATACTTTGATCTTTGAGATGCTATTTGCCATGTGACATTTCATTTCTCAAAAGCTGACTACATTATTTCAAACTTTCCCACTTCCCTTGTAGAACTATAACTGTTCTTCTGAGTTAAATTATTGTGTTGCAGACCTGATGGTACGAAGAAGGCGTATGTTAGGCTGACACCAGATTATGATGCCTTGGATGTGGCAAACAAGATTGGTATTATTTAAATGAGTTCCTGGCTTCCTCGTTTTATCTTTCTATTTGTTCCAGACTGAAGAAGTTTGCCTGTGTATTTAGCAGGAGATTTGGAAATTTAGTTTAAAATTGTGAACTTTTGATACTGCTACCTTATTATGTTTTTGTCCCGTGTTTTAACTGCTAATGAGTGTGTAGGCCTGAAGCTTCGATTTACTTTGTTTTGAATTTGCATCCGGAGGACAAGCACCCTTTTTCCTATAACAATGTTAGGCATAGAAAGAAAGACGTTTTGTTCCTTTTCAAAAAAAGAAAGGCACTGTCACATGTTGGTTCTAGAGGCCATTGATACATGTGCCTAATATCTGGTGTATTGCTATAGCACACTTCGATGGTCATGCTGTGCCTGGCCGTTCAAAATCGTAACCTCCACAAGGGACCAGGTCACTTCTATATACGACGGTGAATGTGGCTTGGTGCTCTTGCGCGTGCTTACATTTGTTTGTTGACTTCCTTATTTACTTGGTCGCGTTCCATTGTAACGCCCTTGTTAATCGCGCATGCATTATTGGAAACTTGTTGAGTAAGCAGCGATGAAAACAAAACTGATCTTTCGTGAGCAGCTTCTTTGGGAACTACGCATATTGGTGTTGCCAAATATTTCGTTAAAAGCGGGGTTCGGTTACTGTTTTCAAGAACTTGGTGTACATGACTTGTCAAACTGTTTTAAAGATAATATAAAATTAAACGATAAGATATAACTATGCTTTTCCTTTGTATAAAATTCATTAATTTGTAGGAGCTACGCGTTATGAAAATGATTTGCTTTAATTCTATTCACTAGCATAGGGTGAAGGTAAACCATTTACCTATTCATTTTGTCATGGTGAAAAGGAATTCTGACAGGTCAATTTCTCTCAATTGATATTTTACTAACTTGAATGTAATTCAATAATTCTTTTTCCTTATCACACAATGCAATAAAGGTTCTTGTCATGGCTACTTGTACATAATTATAATAAAATTCTATCAAAAGATTATTGAAACTCTCACTAGTGTCAAAAGATTCTCTCGCAATCAATATATGGTCTATTACTCTATTTGTACTCAAAATCAACTTAAATAGTTGATAGACACAAAAACTAAATGTCACAATGACTAGTGTTTTTGCATATTTGGTTAGCCAACCACACACCTTAAACTAGCCTAGAAAATTAAAGTGTCCCTTTCATAACCAAACCTTAAGAATTTCGAAACTCTCTTAATTTTCTCTCAAACGTCTCAATTCTTCCCACTTGAAATTTATCTTTGAACAAATCTTAAGAAATTTTTTACACAACCATCTTTGCTCCATCAAGATTTATCCATCTTTTCTCCATAAAAAGTCAATTTCATATAGTTAGGGCAAGATTTGGGGATTTTTGAAATCTTGGAGTATTTGAGCCAATTATTTTTCTCTTAGCTACCCAAAAAAAAAAGAGATAAGGAAAATAAGATCTCAAATAGCTTCAACAAAAAGGAAGGTAAGTGTAACATCCCATCACCGATGGGAATGGTAGAATTTTAATTTGAAAGGGTTATTAGTGCTTAGAATTGTTTTGATATGTTCATGCATACCCATACATGTAAATAGTGAATTTGCACATGAAAATGATTGTATATGCATTCATGATATTTCCCGGTATATTTGATCATAAACGTAATTTTTGTACTTAAAAATGTAATTAGAATGGATTGTTATGTGTTCTATATTTTTGGAAAAATTTAGGAATTTTTTTTGGGACCGAAAAAATCTCCAAGTGGCGGACTGATTGGTTTTCGGTACTGAAAATTTCTGTCCAATGGCACTGAAAATTGAGGTAAATGATTTTGGGATTATAATTAGAGCCATTGGAATTGGATGCACCAAAGATTTCATTTTATTAGGGTTCTTTTATTAAAAGTTATTAATTGATTTTTGTCTTTTTTCTCATTAAGTGTCATGACACTCTTAAACTCATTTAATGTTTTGAACATTCACGACACTTTTAAAAATTGAAGGCCAAATGAAAGTTTTTTTTTCATGTTGTCTCCACCATCATTCTCGTAGCCTTCTTCTTCCTCATTCCTTTTGCAAATTTTTGTTCATCTTTCCTACCTTCCTTTACCTTGCCTTCTCTTCTTTGATTTCTTCAAAAAACTTAAGCTTTCTACTCTCTCAAGAAGATGATGGTTGTATGTGTTGGAGGGAATTAAGGCTTTGGTGGTTATTTTGAAGACTTGGAAAGTTGA
>JANKOE010000005.1:49529192-49541564 GCA_026284465.1 Erythroxylum citrifolium | reverse complement strand
CCTGTACTTAATGCGACTATCGCAAATTAAATTCATAATTGATAAACCAAAGAATAACCTGATGATCTCAGTCTTCCATTTAAACCTCATACTACTGGTTTCTTCATGTCCAAAGGACCTTTACCTAAAATGGTTTGACCAGCATCAGCATGCGGAGAAGATTTGAACTTCTACCTTTGAACTTAATGGGCTTCATCTTTGTCTTCCCTAAAGTTGCTTCGAGGGCTATAGGAGTAACAACTTAAGTTTCTCCACCTCAGCAACCCGTGGAATATCAAAGTGTTGAAGTCTCAATAACTTCACCTACTGTGAAAATAAACTATTCTTGATAAGTACTCCATTGCTCCCCTTTTCCTCTGTATACTTTACGGAGAATAATACTTTCAATAAGGCATTTGTCTCGATGCTAGATGAGGTAGTGTACCTCTGGGAGACTTTATCAAGAAACTTCTTTGCTATCTCTGTGTTCGAAAGTTCACTTTGCAGATGGTTAGGTACGGATTTCTTCATGGTCATCAGATGTAATCTGTTAGACCAATCCTAGGCTTAATAGGCTACTTTATGAGCTATCAAGCTCAAGGATGTAATTGGAGATGGCTTACCCGTCCATATGGCCATTTCAACCCTATTTCCATAACCTTCAAAACATCCTTCGTCTAATTCTCCGTCTAATTCCTTATATTGAAACAACAAAGGTTTCAATAGAGGCATTGATTTGGTTGACTGGGAAAGTGACTTCTAGATCATAATCTTTAAATCATCACTAATGCAGGACAACAGCGATACTAAAGCCATTAATATTATCTTTCCTGAAAATCTGATCACACATATTATAAAACACATTTGGGCTGAATACATAATATATGAAATTAGACTTCCACACATAAAAGCGATGGGAACACAAACCATTAACTCTCATGACACTACCACCTTTGGGTGAATAGAGCACTTGAGCAACAACCATCCTCTATCTAATGCCTTTATGCTCATCTCAAAATTCTATGTAAGGCCAACACCTTTGGGCAGAATAAACAGACATAAAACCAGAGACATCCCCAACATGCAAGCAAAACAATTCAAATACTGACTTGAAAGGCCACTTTGGTAACTACATTCTTCTCAGCATCTAAAAAGTCCGCCAACACAAGAGATACATCTTTACGTCATCCTCACATCTTTCATGGGCATACCGTATGTGACAATGTAACCTCAAGAAATGCAAAATTCCGAATGCACGATCTCATTGTCACACACACGTGCTGAAGACATTCCCCAAAAACTTCATTTGAGACCTTCTTCAAAAGAAAAATCTCAATGGAGTGACTATCATGCGTCACTGGAGATCGAATCGACCTCCCAAGATACAATAACATCATGTATCTCCCTTATAGCAAGTTCGTTGCACGAAAATTCACTCAAAAATGACTTCAGAATGTCTTAAATCCTATTTTCGATTGATAATCGTGCAATCCCGAACACTGAAAATGAGACCCGAGACACGAGACCCTCATGTATCTCCCTCATACATAGTCCGAAGCATGAAAATTCAATTGAAATCAGATTCAGAATACCTTAATTCCTTTTCTGGAGTTAAATCTTAATTTATTACATATGTAATAAATCCAGAAAAATAGAAAAATGTTACTTTATAAATTTCCCGAACCCAAAAACTGACCCGAAACACCCTAGGGTACCTTATGGAAAATTTGAAATTTTTGAGGTTTTTTTTACACTGTAGCCCTTATCTATACGGCTGACGTCAGCCGCCGATGTCATCACAGATGTCGGTGCGCGCAGTCGACGCGCTGGCTACTGTGCGCGCGTGTCAGCACGCACAGCCACGTGGCGCGTATCCATGAGGCCACGTGGCGCGTATCCATGAGGCCACGTGGACGGCCTGGATGGGCACGTGCCGAGCACGCGCCCGCCGTTCCACGCGGGAGGCGCATGGGCCACAAGTCGCCCATGCGTCGCACGCGTGACACGCGTCGCCCGCCTACTGGTTAATCATATTTGACCATGTTAGTAAAGAAGCTGTAGGCATTTTCCACTCTCCCAAGGTTGACGCTATAATATGATATATTCATTGTCAACCTAAAGATGATGGCTTACATGGGGTTGGTTAGGAAGGTCGTTAGAGCATATATGTTAGCTAGGATGGAGGGAGACCGTATGAGGGATGATTTCCTTATAAATTACTTATGTGCCAAAGAATTTAAAGGAAGGTGCGGCTGATAAAGATACGATAGATGATCCAAGAATAAATGCTATAAAGCCTTCAAGAGAGGCTTGATATATATTAGGAGATGTTATCAACTATTTTTCGACCTGTAGGATTTATAAAGCCACGAAGATCCTCTCAACCTTAACTATCGATGATGCTTGTTAAAGACAATAAGGATATGAAGCGATTAAAGATTGATATTCTATTTCTATTATTTTGTCTTTTATTTGCATTTTGGTTTATTTCCCTTATACATTCCAAACTATGTTTTATACTTTAGGTATGTTAATTTTCTTTTATTCATTAGTTTTTTAAAAAAACCTTTTACCTAGTATGTAACATCCCCTATACGAACCTACAATCATTCACACACATAGCAACCAAATTCTTGTACATGTATTCAACGTGTACAATTATATTCAATGCTATACATATACTTATTACAAAACTTTCCAGTGCTTAACATTATCATTTAACAATAATAATATACATCTTTTCATTTACATGGTAATTCAAAAGAAAACATACAATTTCCTCTCTTTAGTACATATACAATCATCTTTAAGTAAAACATATTCCAAAAGTATTTTTTTCTTCTATCTATTGACCTTGGTCCCTGCAGATGTTTCCTGTATCTCTCTCCTATGACTTGGACCTACATAGATTAACACCGGTATTAAGCTTGAAAGCTCAGTGGGAAAAACACTTAATTTAGATGACCACTAATAACAGTCATCCACCAAGTACACACATCTAGAAATATCATAACTCATATACCATAAATTCACATTCATCAACCAAACATTGATATTCAATGCTCATGTAAACAATGATGGCATACTTAAGCAAAGTACATAATGCAAATATGCTTCAACATATTATCCATATGCCAAAAATGCACATTTATAAGCTAAATATTGATATTCAATGCTCATTGATACAAATTATCAATATAATTACATATCATTACAATTCATGATTACAATCAATACAAATGCTCATCAATACCATTTATTCATGTTGTCATGTTGTATTTCTTACCTATGACTATTAAGTTTCCTTTCTGTGTTAAGCCTGCACATTTTCTATGGGTGTAGATAACAGGTGTTATGGATATTCGATGATATCAAACTGTGGATACTAGAAAGTATCAATATGTGGATACCCAAAGGCATCAAACTTTGGAGACATTATAGTCTCAAATGAAGACACCATTGGTGTCAAACTGTAGTGGCTGCACTTTATCCTTATACGCATACCCATCTATCTACCACCAAGACAATAGAGCAGGCACTGTAACATTTTCTTTAACCAATTACCAATTTCACAATTCATATATTAACAAGTTATATGATATACATTTCAAGTCATAAATCTCACTTGTATAATCATACTATACACATATGGGCAATAAATATGCATACAAATCATTTATGTATATGTAAGTTTTCTTTGCGATGAATTATGCTCAATCTTAAATTCCAATGTTCAATTAACCATTTCATATATGGTAAGTCATATTTTATTTATTTCTAGGTGTTTGAAAAGTTCCATATTCGTACAAGATTCGGTAATAATTGGAAATGAAAAAAAAAACTCAAAATAGTGCAATTTGGGCTAAGCCCACGGTGGTCTAAAAATAGGCAAACAATCAATCCAGCAACAAATCATATGATAGACTCCAGTTGTTCCTTAATATGCATATATAAAATGTTCGAATTAGATTTTGAGGTCTTCTATACATTTGTTCCCCTATGTCTCTAGTTTCAATAGAACTAACAATCAAACCATTTTAACTTCCCAATCGTGATATATAGACCAAATATCATAAGTTGCTCTAAAACCGGGGCAATATTAAGTTACCATTTTCGATCTCAATTTCCCATGTCATAAAGCTAGAATTAAGTCAGAGTCTCTTCTAGAGATTTCTATTTCTATGTCTTAGTTTTCATATTCAACTGAAATCACCAAATTTAGAGATCTGTAGGTTGATTTATGATCCAAACAATGTGAGTAGTTCAACAAACCCTAAACAGAATTCCACTACACGATAATCTTTTGTCATATTCAACCAATTCTATACAAGATAACACCAAATAGCATCAAAGCATCATCCTACCATCCATTCGACATCCAAATGAATCTTTTTACACATTCAAATATACACAAATACAGAAATTAACAAAATGGAGTCCAAAACCTTAATTCTATTGGACATACACAAGCTTTGATTTTATTAGTCACACATGCTTTAATCTAATTGGTCCATTTGTTAACTTTAGAAAAATTACATATTGGTCCTTCTTCTTCCTTTAATTCTCACATTTGCCTATGATCTTATCAATTAATTTCATTCCCTATGTCTTAATTTTCTAATGGCATAAATTTTATGCAATTTGGTTAAATATATCGAAAGTTATGCCCTAAAAACTACAGGCTATTCGAAAACAAAGACAACATCCAGAACTTAACTTCAAGCCAAAATTCAAAAATCTTAAAGGCATAATCAAATTTATGTTCCTTCATGAATTAGACCTATGACTCTATTTAATCACCAATTAGAATTATTTAATTTGGAGGTCTATAGGCCAAGATATGGCTAAATTATAGAAGTCTATTCAGTGGAACCTATCCATTCAGCAAGATACGTATCTCAAATCAATTAACTTTGGTTTTATCATGCAAAAATATCATAAAAATATATCTAATTTAACCAAAAGCATCTCATTTGCTTATGGAATCCTTCTTTTGTCAATTCCCCTCACATCACACTCATAATCCAAACAAAAATATCAAAACTTTCCATACATATTTTACGTCTAAATATATATGTCCACGCCAAAGTGAACAAATTATCCATTTACCCATGTCTTTTACATTGAGTACCATTATGTCTCTTACATACCTAGGTATACTTAATTCATTATTTCACATCTTAATACATCGTAGACTTACTATAATACTTCCAGGGTATATGTTGGGGCTTTAGATAGTACCTTTTGCAATTTGTAATTTTTCTATTAGTCTTTATGCAAGGTACCAAACATTTTTTTGATGTTTCTCACATAAATATTAAATAGCATACAATAAATGGTTCAGAGCAGTTTCCTTAATCTTTTAATTTACTTCCTTTAGATTCCATTTTTATGTACTACATATCTTGTTTTATGGTAATTATTTATCCAATGACAATAATATATAATTTAACTGTGATACATGGGTTATTTTGAGCCATAAGAGACCTTAGTAAATTGATCCAATTAAAATTATCTAATTAAGTAAAAATTTCAAGAAAACAAACAATGAAAAGAAAGGTGATTAAGATAACTCATTAGAAGTTAGATTGTTTTATGATTTAACAAGTTTGGGTTAATAAATATAAGCATTAATGAGCAGTTTAATTTCAATTTGTTTCAACTATCTTAAAATTAAAGCTTGATTTAAATAATAAGACTTTATATATGATTTTAATATTATTGAATTATAGTTGAACACATCAAATGGATTAATATTTGATATGTTTGTCAAGAAAAAATTATGAATAAAGTGAGCATAAATCAATTAACTCTATTGGCTTTAGCCTAAGTAAAAGGTTGAAGTTAAGAGTGGAGTTAGAAGCCATTTGAACTTATTACCTAACCGAGTAATTGGGATTATTTATAATAAGGTATTTGCCATTGTGCAAAAGTTTGGGATGACGGTTTAAATAAGCCTTTTATACTCATTTAAAGTATCAAAAATAATTGTTTTGATTTATTTTCAGTATAGTTTATTAAGTAATTGTGACTAGAAGCTTTTTAATCAACTATATTTAATTTTATAAGGTTAAATTATTTGTATTGAGCTAATTTTTTTAATGAATGATGGTTTAGGTTAAGCCAAATTGAAAGTCAGTACAAGTATTAAAGACCTAGATAGTTGATGAATGATGCAGCTAGGTGGATGATGAATAAGTTTTTATTACTTATATCTATTTATAGAACTTCCCTGGAGTTGAAAATTGTTTAAGATGAAAGTGACTAAGATTGCCTTCCTCAAAGACAAGTAAAATTCTAAGTGTAGGGGAATTTGACACGCATGAAGTGTGCATATATTTTACTTATTTTTTGCTATGTTTTACGTTCACCTTATTTTAATTGGTTTTACATCTTATTTTATGTAATTTTAAAAGAGTTTCTTAAGAAGGATATAGTCAAGAATGATAGAAGATTGCAAGTGAAACATGAAGAAAAAACAAAGTTTAGTTAAATGTGGTTATGTCCTAGCCCATATTCCTTCTAAATAACTTGGAAATTAAGACGTAGTCTAATATATAGGCTGAAAGGAGGTTATGTTATGGAGTAAAATTTTCAAAAAGATACACAATTGTGTCTCAACTTGTGTACTTTTAAAGAAAACTTATAGAAATATCCATGAACTCATGGCATGGGTATGACAAAATCCAAGAAAATTTATAGAAAGATACCCAATCTAGGATATAATCATGTTAGAACCTGTTTACCTCTCCGAAAAAGAAGTAGTAAGATATATACAACCTCGTAGATTGCATTCATGACGTATAATTTTTTTAAAAAGTGGAAAAAACAATAGTTCAAAAGTTCTTTTCTCTTTATTTTATTCTATTCTTCAGTTTTCATTAGTGTTAGCCGTCACCCACCCAAGGAGATATGGGGAGCACATCCAAAAACTATTTTCAATAGAGAGACATCAAAATTCATTCCAAAGAAGTGATTATCAAATAACTTTTATATCTACATTTGATGGAAGCCTAGCATATTCTTATATGTTATGATTCAGTTTACTAGATAAAGGTGTCTATATTTGAGAATTATATATGTTAATCTTAATGCTATTCACATATAAGCAATAACTTAGACCTAATTCAAATCTATATAAAAATGTAGTTAAAAGAACCTCTATATAGATGGACTTAAGCATATATATTAAGTATTAAATATGGATCTAGATATTGACCTAAATGACCCATTTGGTATTAATGTACCCTTCTATAAGGTTTGAAAGAACTTAGTGTATTCTGAAAGTAGTAATCATATTTATACATCAGTTAATCAATTTAAGATAGGTGGCTATACATCAATAGATGGAAGATAATTATACTAGGAAACTTTATTGGTTTAAATGATAGAATTCCTTTAATTAAAATAAGGCTGTAAGATGAAGTTAAGAGGAAACTTTGATATGATATTATTTATATTGATGTTTTCTTTTGATTATTGAGAAAGTGTTATATAAATGACCTATAGTTATTAGTATTTTAGTTTATTTTTAATTCAATCAACTAAAATCCAATTACTACTTATCAAATAATAGCAAGAAGATTACAATTAAAACTTTTAGCCTCGTGAGATCAGTCCTTACTACCAGTTTACGAGCATATAACAATAAGTACACTTACATTTGTTTAATATTAGAATAGTAGGGTATAAAACACTCATTAATGGTCTTGAGAACATAATGTGTCACATATGCAAAGTAAGATTATGTCAAGTTATAAAGAAGATTTCAAAGGAAACATATTTAAGACACTAGTGTGTTATAACCTAAGTCTTTCTCTAAAAAGATTCAAGAAGAAATAGTTTGATATACGATCTCATTAACACTCAGGTAGGAGATAGTATGGCATGAATAAAATAAGCTGTGTGATACTTAGCTTTGGATATTATTAAGTCCCAAATGGTGTTCGCAATGGAAGTTGACACATAAAAGGACATGGAAATCCTAAAAACATACATAGTTTACTTTAGTTTAATTTTACATATTTTTGTCTTATAATTGGGTTTAGAGCTTTCTAGGGAGAAAATACCACGGAAACATATTTGGCATCATTTTTTAGCATTCATGGAAGATCAAAGCCAATCTACAAAAGCAAATCACATTAAGAGATCAGGGTCATCATCTGAGGTAATCTTTCCATTATGTTTTTTTCTTTCAATTGTTATTTTTGTTATTTTAAAGATAATTAGTGGATAAATATTTAATTATCTAGATTATATGAAAATCTTTTTTTTGAAAAATGAAAGAATTTTATTAGGAAAAGCATAAGCTTGAACAACACTGCAATGAGGGACTACAGAGGATACTTCTACAACTAACTACAAATGTGATCTCTAGTGCCAGATATATAGGAATAATATTTTAAAAAATCAATTCATAGGTTCTAATTGGTCCTCATTTGCATATTTACACCTTTATAGGCCATTAAAACTTCTCACATCCAACATATAATTTTGTCTATTAGTATATATTTGTTTGTTGAGGAGTCGAGATTGTTGTTTCTTTATCTTCAAATTAGGTGTGAATGCAACAATTAAAAGTTGCTCTGAAGAAGAAAACATACTATCTCATGTCGTCTAATTGTTTCACTAGCCCAAGTTAGGATTTTCACCCACTTATATTCCCCACAATGCATGCAATAAGTTTTGGATTCTTGACCATAAAGAAAAAGAGTAGTTATATTGAAGAAATAGATGAGTAATAGTTTCAAGAGAAAACTTACAAAGGAGGCCTTGAGGATCCATAGTGTCATGGATTCTATCTTTGGTCTTTAGTCTCTGTCTAATAGCAAACTAGCTTATGAAGGATGCTTTGGGAATCAAAGTCTTGGCTCAGATGACCTCAAACCAATGCACCTTATTAGAGTGAGCTCTAAAGATGTGGAAGCAATAGCTATTAGTGAACTTCTTAATAAAGTTCGCTTTCAAGAAACCTCATCCTCCTTTAAAGGACTTGGATTATAAAGGGGAAGATTATATATAATGTAATTTGATCCTATAAAATTGCAACTATAATTACCTTAATGAATAATAGTACTCAAATTGACATTATGAGAAGCACTATGGAGTAGATGAAGCATCTCCTCCCTTCTAATCAAGGTACTTAAGTTGGTCCAAGTAAATATAAAAACTAAGTGCTCATCCCATTACCAGCAAAGTTTCTAAAGAAAGGATAAATATCATCCCTTATTCTTAGCATTGAAACAAGGCTCCAAAAGTGCTTTCTATTACTTCCCAATTACTAGAAACTCATATCCTTAAGGTAGTACTCATTATCCATTTAGTCCAGAGAACTTCATTACCATTAAACAATCTCCATATTCTTTTTGTATTTGGAACATATTGCATTACCTGGATGGAAGCTATACATATACCCAATCTTATTTAAAGAGTCAGAGCTCACTCCATTTTTTTCACCTTTCGAGTAATAAATTTAACCCTGACCATAAGATCTTTTTAACACATCTTTCAATCCCTTTGATTAAATTTTTTGTAGTATGATAGTTTATTTGCATTAAAAGGTAATATATTTTGTCAAGCATTATTCTTATTCTTGAAAGCTTCAAGGAGGGGAATGTAGTCTAGAAACTTTGGCTTTTTAGTGGAGATTATCATTACTAAATATTTAAAAGGAGGATGATGGATAGACAAACCTGAAATGGAATTTAGAGCTTAAGGATTCTTAAATTTTGAGGATAAGTTTTTTTAGCGTTAATCTTCAATCTAAATAAATAAATTTCTTATATTGCTTATCAACACCTCCAAATAGTTAGGATCCACTCTATATAAGAGAATGAGGGCATTAGAAAATTCCAAATGATTAATTTGCAACTCTTTACATATATGATGAAAGTCAAACCTCATATTGTAGCTTGCATAAGAGGTGGATCATTCTTGAAAGTACTTTAGTGGACAAGGTAAACAGATAGGGGAAAGAGTGTCCCTTTACCTAATAACTTTAGCTTTATCAAAGATATTTGAGGGAGTCCCATTGATTAGAATATTGAACGAGGTGGAGGAGATGAAAGTGTTAATCCAATCAATAAACACAAATGGAAATCCAAATACCTTTAAGATACTCAAAATAAAGTCCCACTTAAGAATGTTAAAAGCTTTGAAACAAATCAATTTTCACTATATAAATTTTGATAGCTCTCTTGGTCTCATACTCTTTTAGGATTTCCTACACCAAAGGTTTGTTATCATCAAGGAATCTTCCTATTATAAATGACCCTTGAGATTGGTTGATTAACGAATTAAGGGTTCTTTTGAACTTGCAAGAAATAGTCTTAGAAATAACTTTGTATATTGTGTTACAACAACAGATAGGAAAAAAATCAGTCATAAAGCTTGGATTCCTAGTTTTAGGATCCAGACATAAGCGTGTTATATTCATATAGAAGAAGTGTGGGGAGTCTCTCTAGTAATATCCAAAGCAAATCCAAATGCTCAACTCAAGATGATCGCACTTAAGAGTGAGAAAGAGCTAGAATAACTAGCAGATAGACAAGCTAAAACCACCTTGTAAAGGACCAAGAAAATCAGAAAAAGGATGAAGAAAAGAGTAAGGATCCTCTCTACGTTGTCCCTGCTCCCCCACCTAAGATTCCATTGCCACAAAGATTACAGAAAAACAAATTGGATGCACAATTTGCAAAGTTCGTAAAGAAGCTGAAGACTTTGCAAATCAACTTATCTTTTGTGGAGGCATTGGAACATATTTCCAAGTACGCAAAGTTCCTTAAAGACATATTATCAAATAAGTAGACTTGGGAAGATAACCAGATAATAGCACTGACAGAAAGTCGTAGTTCCATTATCACCATCCATATGCTTTCTAAATTGAAGGACCCAGGGAGCTTTATAATACCATGTGTAGTTGGTAAGTTAGAATTTGCTAAATGTCTCTGCAACTTAGGCGCAAGTATCAAACTTATGCCTTTATCGATCCTTTAAAATTTTTGCATCAAATCAATATCACAACAAAATGAGTAAAGGGTACAGAAGACAAAAGATAATGCTTAACCATGTTGAGCCAAATATACAGTATCAACAATTGAAATATGGAGCAAATATGCACAGAAAAGAATATGAAAATGCAACAAAGAGAGTTTTCAAAAGTTATCAAAGTTTAAATACAATTATAATGATCTACTTTCCCTATAGTAGTATATACAGTTAACTGATAATTTTATGCATGTGATGGGAATAACTGCAACCCATCTTTAACACCAAAAGAAATAATTTCCTCCAAAACTGGCACTTCTGATCTCAGAAAGGAAGATCTTTGTAAATCTGTTTCATAAATATAAAGGACCTAGATGAAAACAGTCTCTTTAGATAATGTAGTGGCTGTTGCTAAATGATAGGGTTAAAACTCCATAGATTGACAACCCATTTTTGAGCATTTTCAATTCACAGGAATATGAATGTTTATGGTTTTTATAAAGACTAAACTGAGAGGCCCCTTTATTCCTCTATTTACTTGGTAGGCCGCGACACATTTTCACCACCTTCTTACCATCACAATTCTTCTCCTCTTCCTTAGATCAATGTTGATGCGTATATTTCAATTAACAAGAAGACTAGAGTCTGGGTCATAAAAGCTTTACAGCTTTAAGAGCAACTGTAATAACAACAAAAACAAATTGCAGCTAGAATTATCCAAAAGAACACAATAACATAGGTCAAGTGAGTGGTATCATCACACCAAAACAGAAAGAAAAAAAATGAAAAATCTCCAAAAAGCAAAGAAGGAAGAGCATGTCAGTTCTCTTTCTTATGCCTATTCAATTGGCAGATCAATCAAACAGGAGATTTTTTTGTGTGGTGGAAGATGTTATAGTTAAGGTGGATAAATTCATTATTCCTATGGATTTCATAGTATTAGATTTTAAAGAGGATACGAATTATCCACTAATTCTTGGACGACCATTCATGAACACTGGGAGAGCATAGATAGACGTTCATAAAGGCAAATTAATTCTTTTAATCGGTGATGATCCCGCGGAATTCAATATGAATAAAGTCTTGAAAAATCCAAAAGAATGTAGCTCTTGCATAAAGATAGATATAATGGATGAATATATCAAAGAGCAAGAGGAGAGCTACTTTGAAGAAGTAAAATTTGAGGAAGCTGAGATGGAGGACGAAGGAGAGATTGAGGAGTTGGGTGCTCCGGCATATCAAGACATACCAGTGAGAGCCGAAACACCTATAGCAGCCTCCGTTGAAAAGCTACCAACTCTAGAGTTAAAGCCTTTATCCACACACCTTATGTTGGACCAATGGTGGTTGACAAATTTAATTCCACTTATGTTTTGATAATAACAAAATGTATAGAATTGGTAAGAA
>JANKOE010000005.1:49481202-49501725 GCA_026284465.1 Erythroxylum citrifolium | reverse complement strand
GATGTACGTAAACCGAAGAACGTTTGTACGATGTAGGTAGACGGAAGAACCTTACGATTGCTTGATGTTGATAAGCCAAATTTTAGAAATTAGAGCTTCGTGCTGATAACGTGTTATAAAATCGAAACTAAAACTTAAGAATATTCGGGAGAGGAGAATTCTTCTTATGAATTGGTGTACTATCAATTAAGTGGTGCATTTGGTGCAGTAACAATTAAGTGGCACACCATATTATTTCTCTCTTTTATAACACTTACAAATTTATTAGTCAAAGATGTGTTTTTTAATTTTGATGATTGTTGTTTATATACATTTAAGAGATTTAAGAAGACGCTAATTTTAGCACCAATCCTAATGTCACCAGATTGGTTATTTCCATTTGAAGTCATGTATGATACTAGCAACCAAGTTATGGGCTACTAGCAGTGGTATTTGCATATGACAAATATCAATATTAGCAATCAAACTTAACCATTTGAAAGGTTCAAATTTAGTCGAGCATAACCTTTAATTAGGCCAAAAAAATATAGTTCAATTTATTTTAAAATTCATTGAATCTTATCATTTTGTTGTACCAAATACATATTGTCATATTTATTGAATCATATCTTTTACCCCAAGCTCAATTTATGTAGTCTCATTAGGTTATATATTCATATCATTTACTTTATAATTATTCGTATAATTCAATTTGTCTTAGAATTTATATCATTTAATATAAGTCCAATTTGTACATTCATATTCATCTTATAATCCATCATTTAGTTTAAATTAAAAAAGCCCAATTCATTTAGTCTTGTTTATTTTATAACTTATTTTCAATTTAGATACATTTCATTAAGACCACTTTAGGACTTATATTATTTAAATAAGTCAATTCCTTTTTAAGTTTTAGTTCCTTATTTTTCAATTATTTTATTCCATCTCTCATCCAAAATAAAAAGATTGCTATTTTCTTCTAATTCTAAATCGGAGTGTCATTTTCTTTGTTTTATATAGTTTTTTATCTTTTTAAGTTCCCAAAATCAACAAACGCCATTCTTTATGTCTTTGAAGGGTGAGACAATGGAGCTAACGTGGTGGCTTCGATGTGACTACAATGCTCCAACTCCAAGGATGCTAAGTGTACATAATTCAATAATTGGAAGGGTCGAGGGTATGGGTGCCAATGCAGAGATGGACTAATCGTGCCAGTGAAGTTGGGTATTGAAAAGGTAAAATGGGTTACCATAATTGAATTAAGTAAATATATTAAGCATCAACTGCCTATATGCTAATGATTAACGTCAAAAAGAAAGATTTGTTTAATAACACTTGCATCACTTATGATTGTCGTGTATCTTGCAACACATTTAAAATCTAGGATGATTTTACTTTTTCTTTTAGATATTAGAAATTATCCTTTTGGTTTTCTCTTAGATAAAAAGAATGTTAAATATATATATATATAGTGACTTTTTTTTAATAAATCAGTAAAATAAATAAATGAAACAAAATATGTACAAAAAGTTTACAGATAAGCGTCACAGAAGGCACAACTAGCTAAAAATAGCAACTAGCCTCAGGACAGTCCAAAATAAAACAAAGGGAATATGTAAGCTATGGAAGGAGCAATCCGACATCCATTTAACATCAGAAACACAAAGAAAGCAACCAAATAATACCGAAGCTTCTATGGACTAAGAGGGAGCCTAACTAAAAATTCAATCCCAGCAGAAGCAAGCCTAAGAGATACTGAAGTGAAAAAAAGAATAACCTTAACCCTTGGATGGACAAGGAGAAAGCTGCCACCAAGAAGTGATTGTGCTGCACCTCCGAAGATAAATGGCAAGAACTGGTCTATCCAATAAGAACCAGGCATGTTGTGACCTGTATATAGCCTTTCAAATCTTTTGTCCCGCCTCTTCTGTACAGAAGATCACGTCCCTGTATATAGTGACTTTAGTAAAGACACGCAAAATAGGGATGGCAATTGTACCTGAACCCGATGGGTACTTGATAAAATTACCCGAACGGGGGCGAGTATGGGGAGCAAATTTTTACCTGTGGGGCGGGTATGGGAGGTTAACAAAAATACCCGTCGGATATGGGGCGAGTATAGGCACCCCATACTCGTGTACCCGTTTACCCGTTATATAGTAATTACAATTTTGCCATTATATATATATATATACATACTTATATACTCGTTATATATATACATTCATATTAAATAAGCTTATCTTTAAAAAAAAGGTGCGAGTAAACAGGTACCCGATGGGGTCAAACCTCCAACGGGTACGGATATAGGGATGCCAAAAAAATCCCCGACGGGGACGGGTATAGGGGTGAGGGCAGGTTCATGGGACAGATACGGGGGATAGCATACCTACCCATACCCGCCCCGTTGCCATCTCTAACGCAAAAAAAATGTTGAATATGTTTTATAATAAAGGATTGACAGAGAAATTATATTGAAATTTAAATTAAATATTTGTGAGGCATTATTATTTTTTAATATATCAAAATATTTATACTTAAATTGAACTTTTGTAAAAATATTAAGTCCTAATTTAACATTTTAAAATTGTATAAAAAAAAAGTAATGACATCGAACAGGCGTCAGGGTAAACACTGAAATCGTTACTCTCACCCAAAACCAGCCGACGACGCAGCTTTCGAACGTTTAATTAGTATCAGTAGTAGTAGGCGTTGGGGACAGGGGGAGAATTGTCCATTTCTAGCAATCGCCCACAAGGGGAATGGAAATAAAACAAGAAGAAAATCAAAAGATATTAAATGATCTTGGAAAGATAAGGAGGACATGCGACTGCGACGTCCCACCTCCGCCAAAACGGAGCAGTTACGTTAACATTACATTGAAGCCTAAGAAACCTCCCCTTCACCCAACCATACTTGTCGGCAACCAATATCCTTTGTTTTCCTAAATAATAATAAGGAAATTATATTTAAGATAGAGAGAGAAAGGGAGTGAAGTGTAAAGTACGATGCAAATACACAGCACAAAGAAGAAAGTGTTTTGACGGAGGCTTAGCTAACAAAATGAACTTGAAGGCTTCCACTTCCCAGAGAGAGAGAGAGAGAGTAAGAAAGAGTGTATCTTAAGATTCTAAATCACCAAACTCTGCAGCTTTTAGAAGCTAAAGATCAAGCACAAAACACACGGATCTCAGACTCAGTCTAGAAACAGTGATTTGTGTTCTGGGTCGAGTTGGCTTTTCAGAGAGAGCTTCACAAATGTTAGTCCAAGACCGTGCAGCCGCTCCAAAGTCACCCAAATCGCAGACCAGAGCCCTCCCAACTCTCAACCCAAATCACCACCTCGCCAACCACCGCTTCTCCGAATCCAAATCGCTCGATTTCTCTACATGGGTCTCTGAAAATCTCTACAAAGTCATCACTGTATTGCTACTCATTGCCACTGTAGCAGCTCTATTCTTCCTTCGCAACAATGGCGACACTGCGGCTTTTCTCTATCTCCAGTCCCAAACTCAACCTCTCGACAGAGCCCACCACCTTCCTTGGGTAGATTGGAACAAGATTCCAAGAATCTCCGACACTTCTTCTCCTTATGCGAGCTATCGCGCCGAGAAATGGGTCGTCGTCTCGGTCTCGGATTACCCATCGGATTCACTGAAGAAACTCCTTAAAATCAAAGGTTGGCAGCTTCTGGCAATTGGGAATTCCAAGACTCCGAAAGATTGGTCGCTAAAGGGGGCGATTTATTTGTCTTTGGAGCAGCAAGCGACCTTGGGGTACAGAGTTGTGGATTATCTGCCGTACGACTCCTATTTGAGAAAGACTGTGGGGTATTTGTTTGCGATCCAACACGGGGCTAAGAAGATATTTGATGCGGATGATCGTGGAGAGGTAATTGGTGATGATTTGGGGAAGCATTTTGATGTGGAATTAGTTGGTGAAGGTGCTAGGCAAGAGATAATATTGCAGTATAGTCATGAGAACACAAACAGGAGTGTGGTCAATCCTTATGTACATTTTGGGCAAAGGTCGGTTTGGCCTAGAGGATTGCCGTTAGAAAATGTGGGAGAAATTGGGCACGAAGAATTTTACTCTCAGGTTTTTGGTGGGAAACAGTTTATACAGCAAGGACTATCTAACGGATTGCCTGATGTTGATTCTGTGTTTTATTTTACTAGAAAAGCAGGTCTGGAAGCGTTTGATATTAGATTTGATGAACATGCTCCGAAAGTGGCACTACCTCAGGGCTTAATGGTCCCTATGAATTCCTTTAATACTATTTATCATTCTTCAGCTTTTTGGGGATTGATGCTTCCAGTTTCAGTTAGTACAATGGCATCTGATGTCTTGAGAGGTTATTGGGCACAGAGGCTTTTGTGGGAGATTGGTGGATATATTGTTGTTTATCCACCTACCATGCATAGGTATGATAGGATTGAGGCATACCCCTTTTCGGAGGAGAAAGACCTTCATGTGAATGTTGGGAGGTTGATTAAGTTCTTGGTTGTGTGGCGGTCCAATAAGCATAGATTGTTTGAGAAGATTTTGGAATTGAGTTTTGCCATGGCAGAGGAAGGGTTTTGGACTGAACAGGATGTGAAATTTACTGCTGCTTGGCTTCAAGACTTGCTTGCTGTTGGATATCAACAGCCTAGATTGATGTCACTGGAGTTGGATCGGCCACGTGGAAGTATTAGTCATGGGGATCGTAAAGAATTTACCCCTCAAAAGTTGCCGTCTGTGCATCTTGGAGTGGAGGAAACAGGGACAGTCAGTTTTGAGATTGGCAACTTGATTCGGTGGAGGAAGAATTTTGGGAATGTTGTTCTCATTATGTTCTGCAATGGCCCTGTGGAGCGTACAGCTTTAGAGTGGAGACTACTGTATGGGAGGATATTTAAGACTGTAATTATTTTATCACAGCAGAAGAATGAAGATCTTGCAGTTGAAGAAGGGAATTTGGATCAGATGTACAAGTAAGTAACTAATAGGGTAAACATATTCTTTTCGTGTTTAATGTCCTCAACAATAATTTTTGGAACAACGATCAAATTAGTTCTTGAACTTTACTCAAAAGTTAAACTGGATTCCTTAACTTGATCGATTAGTCTTTCACCTTTACATTTCTTATCAAGTCCAAATTATAGTGAATTATAGTGATATAAAATATTTATGAAATCATTACCAAATGCAATTAATGAATGTAAATTGTGTTGTCTACAGTTCCCTTCATAGAATCCATGTCTCTGTTTATTCTTATGTATGCCTTATACATTGTGGGTAGATCACATTTGGACTAGTTTGATCAAAAAAATTGAATTCAAAGGTTTAGTTAACCATCATCTAAAGTTACTAGTTGGAGTTTTAAGTAATGTTTAAGGACCAATTTGAGTATTTTTGCATTCTTATTTCATCAAAAAAGGCAGTGATTGTTCTTTTAGGATGTATGTTTCATTATCACTGATTGTTGCATTGTAAGTTGTGAAACTCAGATAAAGCTATTATTCTTATCATTACTTTGATGAAAATACATACATAAATAGTTGATACGTAACCCTAGAATAGGAAACACAATCAATAATAATGAATAGCAGTAAATAACTTCCATCACTGTACAGCTATATACAACTCAACATAAGCAATCATCAATCACAACCTTTTAGGCATTCAGCCTTCAAGTCAGCTTGCCTTTTAGAATAGAGATCTTTTTTGCACTCAAGTAGTTTTGGACATACTGAAATAAACTCCCTTAAATAGGGAATCCTGACTGGATTCTAGGTTCATACTGATGATTGCGGCGTTGAAGCTTTGTGACTAGTGTTTTAGTTACACCAAATATGCCATTTCCATGGACCGTAAATTTTCAGCTTCGAATACCAATAGAGAGATTAAGTTTGCCTGAAAACTAGACCTTTTTGCTTCCTAAAAATATTTGGTTGTCAAGTTTTGCTTGTCAAGTTGACATTTTTAGATTGAGAAAGTTATTGCGTTGTCTATCAATCTAGGAAGGTTATTGCATTAATAATGGATATTCCAAGTTATTTGATGATCTCCCTTGTGAATATTGTCAAAGTTTGTAATCAAGATAATTTCGTATTAAGTTTACAGGAATACTTGGTAAACTATAACTAGATGTTAAAAACTTGAAATTTACTTCATGTTGTCTCTTCCCTATTATAGCTCCTGTGTGTCTGCTTTCCTCTTTACCTTGACAGGAACACCTGTTCTTCATTTTCTCATCACTAGACCCTTTTACTGTGCTTTATGTTTTAAAAACATCACACGTTAATTGGTTGGTAGTTTACCCAAGAGTTGGTAGTTTTGTTGGTTTTGCCTACAGAACTAGTATGCTTCGTAGATTTCGAATTTTCAATTTGGCTTTTTGTTTGCATTTGACTCTCTATTTGAGCTTGATATAGTTTCGTCAACTCTCTGTTTGCATTTGAGATTTTATGGTTCTCGATTTGTTTGACTATTTTGTCCCTTTGGTTGACCAATAAAAGAACTTGGTTATGATTCATGTCATTCTTGCGTTGGCAAAAAGCGCAGAACATAAGTTGACTGGTCTAGGTTATTTAGATTGGTGTCAGACTGTTTGGGTTCACATAAGGAGCATTTCTAAGGACCATCACCTCACTAATGATCCATCATTAGGTCATACGCAAGGAGTGACTACAAGATAATGCTTGATTATTGGTAAAGGACTTGAATTAGGAAGTCTTTACATTCTACATACCCATGTGCCAAGACATGTTGCTTGTTCAAGCTTATTGTCGGTTAGGACATCCTTCTCCTTACCTCTATTGAAGAAGCCATGCCCTCAATCTCATAATGTATCTTGCCTATATTTTTAGTCCTATCAGTTTGTCAAACTGAAACATCATTATCTGTCTTCAATCCATCATGTCACTAAACCAGTTAGTTTTCCTTTTGAGTTAGTTCATTCCGATGTTTAGATCCATGTCCTGTTTCCAAAACTAATTTTCTATATTTTATTACTTTTGTTGATAATTTTTCTTGTGTGACTTGGCTTTATTTAACAATAAATTGTTTTGAATTGTTTTCTCATTTTATTGCTTTTTTGTGTTGAAATAAAAACATAGTTTAATGTCTATATCCTTACTTTGAGAAGTGATAATGCCAAAAAGTTTTTTTTCACATCATTTCAGACCTTCATGATTCAGAATGAAATTCTTCATCAATCCTCATGGGTTGATACATCATCTCAAAATGGTGTAGTTGAAAGAAGAAATTGACATCTCCTTGAAACTGTCAGAGCATTCTTATTCCAAATGCACATTTCCTAACAATTTTGGACTGATGCATTTTCGACAGCTTATTTTTCATTAATCGCATACTCATAATGGGATTCCTTACAATGTTCTTTTTTGACTAAACCCTTGTTTCCTGTTAAGTTGATAATACTTTTTTTGTTGTTATTGTTTATCCACTATTGGTTACTTTGTCTTTGTTAGATAAAATTTGATCCCATAGAAAGACAAGAAGCAAAATGTTATGTACAAGTCTAGTGCAGATCTGAATATAGAGCTATAATATAGTCGACGTGTGAGATAATATGGATCTATCAACTCTTAATTAAAATTGGTCCTAAAGTCTCAGCACCAATTAAGTTATGATGTGATATCCAAATTGTTCTGCATATTGCTTCTGATCCTGTGTTTTATAAAAAAACTAAACATATTAAAATTGATTGTCATTTCATTCGTAAAAAAGTACAACAAAACTTGATCTCTATAAGATATGTGAAAACTAGAGAACAACTTGGATATAACTGCACAAAGGCTCCAAACATTATCTTTGTTTGGCTGGGTGATTAATACATAATGTATAGTATAGATTGTATCTGAATGAGTGTAGATTATGTATAGGTTAATTATAGGGATCCACTTGATTTGCTTACCTAATTAGTAGTTGAGTAATTAGTATGAATATGTACCTCTACCACTGTACATACACATTGATTGAAAGATCTTTCCAATCTTTGTTTCACAAGAATAAAAAGAATTGAAAGTTCTCTGGCATGCTCGTAGTTCACCCCAAGTAAGTTGCCCAAATTGAAAGTGATAGCATCTAAAGGAAGTATGGCATTGGTTTATGTCATAGATGGACAAGATGCCATTACATGTATCATCATAATGATAGACAAGCATTTGTTTCAAGTATTTGCATATGTAAGATCAGAAGACGAGCTATTGTGCACAAATTTCCAATATATCACCCTTCTGTAAAGTATCCACCTTTCTCTAGTTTATTCAAACTCCAATTTTTAGTTGTATTGTTCTGCATTTCTTGTTGTCTTTTAAGTTTTGGAGTCCTTTTAGAGGCTAGATTTGGCTGGTATCTGGTAAACATCTTTGTTGCTCATGTATTTTCATGATATTGAGTGCAGGCATTTGCCGAAGATATTTGATCGATTTACCAGTGCAGAAGGCTTTTTATTCCTTCAGGATGATACTATCCTTAACTATTGGAATTTACTTCAAGCGGACAAGAAAAAGCTATGGATAACTGACAAGGTGCCTTTTCTTTTTTCCATTTCCTGTCTATTCTTTGTTGTTTGTTGATGGACCAACCTAGTGCGGGGCTTGTTTCCAATCTATTATACGTTTCAAATCAAGACATGGATTGTATTGAATTATACCAAATGATACTTTGGTACATGCAATAGAATTGTCAACGATGAAAGTTACCGAACTGTGCACCTTTGCTTACTTATACTCATTGGAACACCTAAATGTAATAGGGACTTTATCTTCAACTCAAAACCCTTTCTTCGTTCATGGTTTGATATTCTAGTGTCCTAGGCGTAGAGGAACCACACCAATCCATCCCAAACTTGGTGGTTAAACTCTACTGCGGGGTCTTATACTATAGGGGTGGAAAAATAGCTCGACGCCAAGATGATAAAAAGCTTAACACCCCTCATTACATCTAGGGCTGGGCTTAAATTTTGTAGTTTTCATGTTTGAAAGAAAAGTGGTTTATGTATAAGGAGGCACTCCATCTTCAACTCAAAACTTTAAAATGTTGAGTTATGGACTCATTCTAGTAAAACAAATTATTCTTAATTCTGGTTCTTTGCCAATGTGGGTATTTGAGATAACATCGTTGTATCTGTTCAGTTTTTGTGTTCTGTGCATAAATGTGTGTTTAACATGCTTCTTGGGATTTAGGTATCGAAATCATGGACTGTTGTATCAACAAAGGAAAAATCCGAGTGGTATACTAAACAAGGGGAGATGGTGCAGAATGTAGTGAGTTCAATGCGAGTTCATTTTCAAGTCAACTACAAAGAAGCTTTTAAAAATGAACAGAGTCTCCTAATATGCGGTTCTGAAATATTCTACATTCCTCGCCACTTTGTTGCTGACTTTGTAGATCTTGTCAGTCTGGTTGGTGATTTTGACATTCATAACAAGGTTGCCATTCCCATGTTCTTCCTCTCAATGGATTCGCCTCAGAATTTTGATCCTATACTAGGTACAATGGTGTATGAGACACAGCCACTATCTTCAAATTCGACTCTGTACTCTGCACAAGTAGCTGCAGTTCACCCATGGAAAGTATCAAGTGAACAGGAATTCATAAAACTCATAAGAATAATGGCACAAGGTGATCCTCTTCTGATGGAGTTGGTGTGAAGGTCAAGGCACCATTTAAAAGTTACAGAGAAACATGGTAGAGCGGAAGAAAGAGGTAAAAGAATACCACATTGTAACTCTTATAGTAAATGCTCCTTGATTTTTTCTTTTCCTTCTTTGTAAGTTCTTTATCGTTAATGTTTCCAGTTTCCAGTTTCTATTGAGGGGGGAAGCTGCTCAATTTTTGTTTTTAGTCCTTTATGTAATTTCCCCTTCAGTAACTTCTTGTGTAGATACCTTTGTATTGATTCATTTACCATATGGGGGATTCCCTTTCAATGAAAAACAAAAAAGATCCTGATATCTTCCTAGCTTATGATCCATTTACCAATTGATGGGAAGGGAGCTGGGGAAAAACTATTTATAGCCCAACCCAAATAGCAAATTTACAAGGTTCTACCGGTCACTTGAGCACTCGAAAGTTACTTTCTGCTTTTATTCCTTCCTCTCAGTTTTCTTCTTCTTAGCATCCCTAATCCTAGCAGCAAGGTGCAAAGGTCATCTTTGTCTACAAATTAGTGTATAATGGTTTGTAAGGGCCAAACCAAGTCTTAGAAGAGTACATAATCTACAAGATGCATTTTTTTCTTTTTATTATCAAATAGAAAATGTAATTTTCTAATATGTCCTTTAGCTACTAAAGGCAGGCCACAACGTTTCGACGTCAGTTGAGCCTAGGTGTTAAATATTGAGGAATTTTTTCTTTGAAGAATTTATTGAGGAATTTATTTATAGATTTGCATCATCTTAATGTAGTCTATCAATAAATGCATACGATATTATATGTCTTGCAATTGGTTCCCATTCCCAAGCAAGATATTAAAAGGACCCATGCCATGCTAGACAAGGGACAAGTAATTAGCCAACTTGTACAATTTAAATTAAACAAATTAGTTATAAATTTGCTTGTTGTCTCACTAAATAACATCTATTGGAACCAACTGCTTTTCTTTATTCTTCCTAAGCATAGAATTACCGAAATCTATTCCTATAATTTGAAGAAATATGATCTGGTGCAATATTTTAATCAGATTATCACAATAAATATTTTAATCAGGTTCTGAGCTAAAGAAAGAAGAATTTTACAAAATAAATGTAGTACAACACAGCAATGGACATGGAACTCAGAAGCTGTTTGCAAACTCAAGGAATTATGTAAAAATCTCCGAGGGAAGAAAGGGCCCTCCTCGCCTAGGGCTCATGTTCATTAGGGACGTACTAGTTACAAGTTGTTTTATAAGATGGGAATTTTTCAATTAAATAAAACAGGACTGAAAAGAGTTGTTCTTTTGTAAAGGGATTTGTTAAAAATTTGGTTCGTCATCATATAGGCAAAAACTTCTTTTTAAGAGATAAAATAGCACTGGAAGGCAAGCAGACGTTTCAAAATAAAATTGCTTTAGCTCACATTTCCTAAATGAAAATCGAATAAAAGAAGCCCCCAAATTCAAAAATTCTATCTTAGTCTTCCCTCCATCTTTATCATTCTCATCTCATTTATTCTCTTTATTTTCTTTCTTTAAATATCATTTGATTTAAAGATTGAGTATAAATTTACAATTTGATTATGAGTATAATAAATTTTCCAATATAGGTTGAATTTTCTATTTTTAAATTAAAACTCATATTAAATTTTGGGAATAATTTATCTTTCTTTTTTTTCTTATTTCAATTGCAGTTTATCCAAGTAAATTAAAATATGTCAATTTGATTATATATGATATTTGTCAATTGCAATTTATCTTTCTTTCATTTATTAAGTTATAATTATCATTTTTTGGTTTACAAGTTTAAGTCTTTACAAATTTAATTTTCTAAATTACTAATGAAATTTGGTTTGTATATTTATGTAATGTGGATATTGTTGTTAATCTCTATTCTATTTGGTGAAAAATGGATCAATGTTAGTTTTTGATATTTTAGAATTTAAAAAAATGAATTATGAGATAATAACTTTTATTATAAAAGTTAACTCTTTATTTTTTATTTTTAATATATGATATTAAATTTGGCTAGTTGTTTTTTTTCTTTGTGGTAGATATATATTATCATTGATATATTTTTTATATAAATGGTCAAGTTATTGTTATTTTGTTGTGCCTATCTACTTTTTCCATATAAATGAGCTTTTGTTCTTTTTCTTGTTTAATTGTGTTATAATATTTTATTTATGTTGCTTAAAAAGCATTTTCCTAAAAGTGGAAAAGGAAAAAGAAAAAGAAAACGCGTAAAATAGTCAATATCTTAAAAATGAGTTATCGATAAATTTGTTAAAAGAGTGTCTCTTTTAACCGTTAACTCTCGTGTTAGTTAACTCATATATCTACCAATCTAATACCCTTTAAATGCATTAAGATCTACTAAATCCTATGAAAGGTTTCACCCTAGCATAAAAAAAGATCATATAGGTCTCTTTCGAGCATTCCATTCAACTCTATTATCTATGTTGTAGCCCACTTACAATTAGACTCTCTTCGTATCTAGAAGCATTTACAGGTGAATTTAAATTAGATTTAGCTGCTAGCATAACAAAATTATGCATTAAGATTAATCAAAGGCAATTACAAAATATGTTATATTTTATAAATTAACATATTTTGCACTTAATCCACATTGGATATATATTGGCACACAAGTGTGGGCTAGACCCTATATCTCCAAAAATTGTAATTTTGTTCACATTTTTGCTTGAAATAGCCTTTAGTTCTTGAATAATCTCATCACATGATCATTATGTCACAATCATTTGAAAAGAAATCAAAAAATAAGCTTTTAAAAAGGAAAATTTAACATCAAAACTAAACAAAATACTTAAGAAAATGTATTTCATGCACATTAGTAGAAATTCATGATTCACGTCCCTTTGGAGAGTCCATTCCTGCTTGCAAGGTGACATGTTTTCCTTTAAAACATATTTTGTTCCTATAACTTTTAATTTTTTCACAATATTTTGTATTTTTCCTATTATGTGTCATTTTTCTTCTTTGCTAACTCCCAAGCCTCTTATATCACATTTAGCTTCCTTCTACTCAAGCCCTTTTTCAACACCATTTTATGGTTTAAATGAAAGTTTGTCCTTTCTTGTTCCTTAATCAGTCTTTTTTTCCTTGATTTTGCAAATGAGTCATTCCATAATTACTACTAGGTAACCCTTTGGAAGTTAGTTGTTTTCCAATCACTAATTTCTTTACATTTCTAAATTTAATTGTTCTATTTCCAATTTTTTTTGGTTTGTATAATCCTATTTTTACTTTATCATCATTATTTAATTTCAAGAAAAAAACTAATTAAAAAAATCAAAAGAATATTAAATGACCTAATAAATACAAATAACATAAATTATGAATTTATAAGAAGTGTAGAAATTTAAATTGAATTTATTTATTTATGATAATTCTTGATTGTTTGTATTTAAAATATAGAAAATTTTGATAAAACAAAAGTGCATTATTTAGGATAGAGCCTTAGACAAAATTATTAAAGCTTGAGCAAAATCAAGTATTTACAAATAATATAATCATGACAAGAGTTTAATTGCTCATCATTAATTACTCTTAACCATGCTTTCTTTACAACTTCTTTCCTCTGTCCTCAATGCATTGAATCTACATTGGGCAACTCATATGCATTTTCCCAAGGATGTTATCAAGACAATTGATAATATTCTCAAGAAATTTATGTAGACTAGAAACAGAATAGGAAAACACTCCACTCCCATTAAATGGTCTAAGGTATGCTCTTTGAAGAAGCATGGTGGATTAAATTTGATCCCTTTGAAGATTTATAATTTGGTCATGTTTACCAAAAGTTTGTAGATGATCTTTGAAGATAAGCAATCCTTGTGGGTTAAGTGGATAAATGCTTACTTATGGAAGGTTAACATACCTGAAACTAATTCAAACACAAACAAAAAAAAACTTCAAATTGAGAGGCAAAGTCAAGCCACATGTACTTAAAATATTGGAAAATGGTATCAATACATCTTTTTAGTATGATAGATGGTTAATTACTGGAGTTTGTGAAGATATTGGCGAGCTCAATTCAATCAAAAATATCTTTAGTGATAATTAATTTGTTACTTATGCTTTAGCAAACAAAACTGAGATCTTAATAAGGATTCGAGATCCCGGTTTGTATAATCAGGTCAATAGTAGTGAACTCAAGGAAAATAAGACAGATATCAATTGGTGGGCTTTGTTTAGGCATGGTAAATTCACTAATGTGTCTTGTAAAAAGCTATTCAAGAGCACAAAAACATAGTAGCATGGCATAAGCTTGTATGGTGCAACTATATGCTGCCTAGAGCTTCAATCACAATGTGGAGAGCTATCAAAAATAAACAGCCTACAATTGATAGATTGAACAAGTTTATGACTAGGCATGTATTATGCAAGCAGGAGCAAGAGAATAACACTCATTTATTCTTCAAATGCCAGTTCACTCAATCTGTGTCGAAGGGCATTACTAGAAGATGCTTGTTTAGAGATACATCAGATGAATGGGAACATATTGTAGCTTGGTATTCAGCCTTAAACATGCATGATAAAACATCAATGTTGCCTATTCATTACTCTGTCTTATCCGGTGTATGTTTTGTGGGATAAAAGAAATATGAGAATCTTCAAGATCATTGAGAAGCATCATTCAAGGATACACAAAGAAACACTTAAGGCAATTAATTTACACTTTGTCACTTTTGAAGACAAAAAGCATATTGGATCCATTTTTTTATCAACTTGGGATTAATGACTAGCTTGTACACTTATTTTGATCATTTGTAATACTTTTATGATGTTTTGTTCACCCATTCATAATGATGGGATGATTTATGCTTGTAACAATTGTTATTGCCTTTAATGGCTAAATTTAATTTACAATTTTTCAAAAGAAGGTATCAACATTTAAAGAAACCATCCCAAAAGTTTGAAGCAGAGCAACTTCAGGGACGAGTGTTGGTGGCTAGGTAAAGGCAAAGCAAGGGATGGGAAGAGGTCAAAGGAGGGATAAAATTATAGGATAAATAGGAAGCCATGATTAAGGAAAGTAAAAACAAAATAAAAAAAAAGAGATTGAATTTAGGATGGCACGAGAAGTTTCCTCAAGGAAAACATCCTATCCTAAGGAAGTTTAACTTACACATTCTCTACTAACACACTTTGGGATTAATGACTAACATGTGCACTATGTTTTTTTTGACCCTTCGAATACTTTCGTGATGTTTTGTTAACCCGTTAAGATGATTTATGCTTATAATAATTGTTTTTACTTTTAATTTTTATCAAAAAACCGGGTTCACTAAAGGTCCGGTCTGCTAGACCCCTAAGAACTCTTCTATGTATCTTGTTTCACCGTCCTGAAAGAACCCCTAAAACCCAGCCAAAACCCTACCAAAAGCCATATATTTATATACAAGCAACTTTCGTGCTCCCCAAGCTATGAAACATTTCTAACATCCGCCATAACCTTTCCTTCCTCATCCCAGAAGCAAACTTTAGGAGTTTATTTATTTAAACACTTTTTGATCGCTTAAAATAAGAGAATGGGGAAGACCTCTGCAATAGGTTTAATCTCAGCAATTGCGGCCTCTGCTTCTGTGTGTCAATCGAATTTCATTGCTTACTCCGATGCGCATTTTAACTTCACTCCCTTTTCCTCTTCTTCTCCCGCAACTTCCCCGTCATCTGGGCAGCCTCAAACCTCCAATTTGGCTGAGACTACCACTGATTCTCCTGCTCCCAAAGCTGTTAAGAATGATAACCCAAGAACAACTTCTGCTGGGTTTGATCCGACGGCCCTTGAGAGAGGCGCCGAGGCCTTGAAGGAGATAACTTCCTCTTCTCATGCTAAAAAGGTTATATCTTGTCTCATTTTCTTTCATTTTTCCCATTTCGGATTTCTTTTTTTGGTCCGCGTTTTCCCTGTGTTAAAGGAAATGTTTTGAAAATCCGCATTTTCTGTTATTATTATTATTTTTGTTCTTGGGATTGTTTCTTCATTGCGTGAGCTGAAAGCTGGGTTGTTATTGGAAGTGGCTTTTTTTTCCCCCCTTTTCCACATAAGGTATAATTGGTGCTTTTGATTGAGTTTTGGGGCTGCTTTTGTTTGGCTTTTAGATTTCATTCATGAAGTTCCTTTTTTAGCACTCGTGTGGGCAATGCTGGGTTTTCCCCGTGATTTCTATCTATCAGGTTTCTGGTTATCTTGTTATTCTGGCCTAATATGTTCTCCGTCTGGAAATATATATTTTAAGTTGGTTTTATCCCCATCGTCTCATTCATCCCTTTATTTCTTTTTAAATTTTTTTCTCATATATTTTTATTATTTTGATTCATTGCCTGATGGACTTGCATCAATATTTTCTTCGAATTCTCAATTGTAGTTGTTTGAAGTTTTGAAAACCCAAGAAGCAACAAGACAAGCAGAATTGGCTGCAAGGGCGGCAGAGTTCAAAGCCATGCAAGCACAAGCTGAAACGGTTAGAAACTGTACATGTTAAGTGAATGTATGAGAGTTGCGATATCCCTAAATTTCATCAAATGTTTTTCTATATATGTAAGTCATAAACCACTGCAGTCATGGTGCATATGGAGCATTTATCCAATGACATTGTTGCTCTTAAATGTCCTATTCTCATAACTGTTGCTACAGTTGTATTGGCATAAAGAAGATAGTGTTTGTAGCTTCGCCATTAGACCATATTGTGAAAATGGTCTGGAATAAGACTCTATTTCCATATTTTTTTTGGTATAATTTATTTAGACTATTTATTGAAGTTCTTAAAACTAATTCTTGTGATGGAAAATTTGTCATAAGGCTTCTTGTGGTGTTATTGGTGAGAAAATAGATTCATCTGTTAGTAGCATGAGAGGTAACACAAATTTTTTAACAGCATTCTCACTCAAAGTGATTTCCTATAATGGGAAATACTACCACTAGGATTCACTAGGATTAAGGTTTTATGGTGATGAATGCTGGAAAATTAATCTACCTTATGAATTATGATTTACCAAGAATCATCCAGAACAGATAGTTTAGAATAATATGTTCCTACAACATAAAAAATTGTGTGTACTTATTCCACGTAGTATTTTTTTTTCCCAATGCGTTGTGCAATTATCATTCTATGTAGTTTTATTAATGTCATTCTACATATCATGTAGTTTTAGAACATAAAAACTTGTGTGTACTTATTGCACTTAGTATTTTTTCCCAGTGAGTTGTGCAATTATCATTCAATGTAGTTTTATTAATGTCATTCTACATATCATGTAGTTTTATGAATTTCGATATCCCAAGAATCATCTAGGACAAGTAGCCTTATCTTTAGTGTTGGTTCATGGAACAACACAAGTTTACCTTAGTGTACTTAATGCCTAGTATTTTGATTCTTGTCTTTTGTTGCCACATTTTGGTTTTGTAATCATGTGTTCTTTTCTTGATTGGCAGGAGAGGCAAAGAGTAATATATGATGAACAGAAAAAGTTGGCTCAGCATCAGGCACAAACAAAATCTCAGATGCTTCGTTATGAGGATGAGTTAGCGAGGAAGAGGATGCAGGCATGTTTTATCATTTCGTGATCACATAAGTTGTTAGATAGGAGAAGCTTTAATATATTCTTGTTGCAGGCAGATAATGAATACCAAAGAGCAAGGAATCAAGAGCTTGTTAAACTACAAGAAGAATCAGCAATAAGGCAGGAACAAGCTCGAAGAGCAACTGAAGAACAAATTCAAGCACAACGACGACAAACAGAGAGGGAGAAAGCTGAGATTGAACGTGAAACAATCAAAGTGCGAGCAATGGCAGAAGCTGAGGGGAGAGCCCATGAAGCAAAGTTAGCCGAAGATGTTAATCGGCGAATGCTAATTGATCGTGCGAATGCTGAAAGAGAGAAATGGGTAGCTGCTATAAACACCACTTTTGATCATATTGGAGGTATAAGTTCAATTCTTGTGTTCTTAGCCTATACTTTCACGTAATCCTTTACAGTTCTCTCTAATGGATAATGTTTGTGCTTTGTTATATCTATGAATGATTGATATCAATTTATGTGTTGCCATAGTTGAGCTCTTACAGATTTAATGTTCAATAACTCGGCCCCTTCTTTTTCCAACTAGAAATAAACTAGGAGACAAGATAGCAGTATATCAATATCTTCATTTATGGTTTAAGTTAATTTTGATGAAATAAAAAGATTATCTGCACAATAGAAAATCCAAAACAGTTGAGTGCTACAAGAGTTAACCCTCAATCATTATAGTTGATTATTGACAAACCACCTGTATGGGGTAGTGAAGAGATTGTTTTTACTTCTTGAAATGGTTCTAGCTAGTGATTTATATACCTTGAATGGATCAATACATGATTGTCCCTTTAATTTATGCACATTGGAATACTTTCTAGGCTCATTAATTGCTTCTCATGACTTACAATTACCAAGTAGAATATGTCACAAATATGCTTCCACAAGCTTTTAGTCCAATAGCATTGCAAAACTAAAGTTTAATGATCAATGCTCTATTGTGTACAAATAGCTTAGACCCTTCAAATAACGTGGTTCAGGATAAAAATTAGTTTAGTTGTTCTTTTAAGGGTTATTTGATTCTATTTCTATTTTTGATTTTTTGTTTACGTTTTCAAATTTATTAAAAAAACTTGTTTAGTTGTGGTTTGATTTCTATTTTCAGTTTTAGGGTCCGTTTAGTTTCACTTCTATTTTTCGGTTGTAGTTTGTAGTTTGTAGTTTTTTAATTTTAGTTTTAGTTTTTATTTTAAATAAAAACAAAAACCTGTTTGGTTATTAATGTCAATGTAGTTATATTTTTATTACTAAAGATAATTATATATTAGATAAAAATTAACGACAAATTATTTTTAATTAATTAAATTTATTTAAATCTTTTGTATAATATTATTAATAAATTATCATTAAAAATTATTTTTTTATTAAAATAAATAATTTAAAAATTAATCTTTATTTTAAATATTAAATATTAAATATTAAATATTATTTGAAATATATATATTTTGAAGATATTTTAAATTTAATTATATTTATTAATAATTATTAAATCAATTCAAATTAAATTTATTTTAATTAATTAAATATAATATTATATTAAATTATTGATAATTTTTATTAATAATTAAAATATTAAATAATTAAATAATATATATTTAGTTGATGGAAAATCTGATTATGAAAAAAACATAAACAAAAAACAATAATAACTTTTTATAGTTTTCATAAGTTTTGAAAATTGGAAGAAACTAATATCAAATATTTAATCAAACAATTTTTTTACTGAATTTTAAAATAAAAACAAATAATTAAAAATATAAACGAAAACAAAAGGTAGTTTCTTCCTATTTTGTTAATTTGTGAAAACAATGAAAATTTGTTTTTGTTTTCTCTGCCTTTGGGTAATAATTTGATCTTATAGTTAACTAAATAAATATTATTTAATTATTTAATATTATTAATCATATAATTTAATATTATATTTATTTTGTTTTATTATTAATTAAAATTTAAATAATAATTATTTTAAAAATAAAATGTCTTAATATTTAAGAATTATTCAATAAGTATATTTTAAATTTATGATATCTGAAAAGTACATAAATATTAAAATCTCATCAATAGTTATCTATTAAATAAAAATGTATTAAAGATAAATAATGATATTGATTTTGAAATTAGTTTATAGATAGAAATTTGTAATGTTTTTTGCTTAATTATTATTTTTAATATAATGTAAATTGTTATCATATTTAATAAATATAAAAGAGATTAAAATAAAATTAAAATTTCCAACCTTTATTTAGTATTTTATTATTATCATTAATGAACTCGTAGCTATATTAATATTAACAATTAGCATATTGTTTTATTTTAAAAAGTCATTAACCAAAATCAAGAAGTAAAAAATCCAAACTAAAATATAAAAGCTGAACCAAATGATCTTTAGGTATTAATTTCTCTTTAATTTTGCTTTGTCCTTGTTATATTAAGGAATAATAAGAGTATATATTGGAGTAATGTTCGATAATCATTTTAGTATTTTGAGTTAGTACTTATTTAAGTAGGATTAGGATCAAAGAAAACAATAGTTATATCTAGGTTGAAGGTTTCAATTATTAAGGAGAAGAGAGAATCACTAGGCTTTTAAATTTTAAGGTGAAAGTTGACGCTTTCTCGTCTAAAATAGATTTTTAAATTCTAGAAGTGGTTCCTAAATACTAGGTGTGATGCCTAGTTTTTTAATAAATCCTAAATGTGATTTCTAAGAGTTACTAATGTGAAGTTAGTAATTTCTTATGCAACCAATTTTTAAGTTATCCTTTTAATTGATATTAATAAAGAAACATTCATACCTATAAATTATGCATAGTTCTTAATTTTTAGCATCGATATTGTTCCTTTTTCATTTTTCAATTGGCATAGAAACTATCCTTTGTCCATCCTACTTCATAATATCTAGTTAAAATTTAACCAAAGGGATCTTTTAAGCTGTTTGTTAACTTAATTGTCTGTATGCAAATTAACCTGCATTTTGTGCTAGCATAAAACAATGCCTTGAAAAACATTTCTAAACTCTCACACATCGTATATTATAGAACAAGAGCTCCCACCATTCCTCCATTCCAAGAGGCAGTCACAAGATTACTGTAGTTTTCAATGAAGTTAGACTAAGAAGATTTTCATGTATTAGGATATGTAGGAATTTTATACCTTTAATCAAAGGTGTTCAAGGACTTCTATTAGAGTGTAATGTGCCCGAGAAAAGGACCTTGTCATGAAACGATTAACAGTGAAGTCCACCTCTTTTCCCCTGTTAGTGTTTCTTCCTTTCTTTGAAGAACCTATCTTGGTAGAGA
>JANKOE010000005.1:49467936-49481102 GCA_026284465.1 Erythroxylum citrifolium | reverse complement strand
CAGGAGGAGATGGTCACCGGAGCAGATTCCGGTGACTATTCCGGCAGAATGAAATAGCGGCCGCTATAATCCGCGATTTGCCGCAAATCGCGGCCGCTTTAGCGCCGCTTTTACCGCGACAACAAACCGCTCCGCTACAAGGGTCTCTGTAGCGGATAGGTGCCGCTCCACTCCGCTCCTCCGCGATAGCGCCGCGATCGCCCGCTATTAACTACTCTGATTAATACTATCAAAACCAAAATAGAATAATATATGAAAATAGTTATTTCCTAAGCAAGTAATTTAATAAAAGATTGCCTAATTAAGAATTTTCAGCTGCTACTACTTTTGTTTTGTTGCTCCTACAATAGTAACTTCTTCCAATAAAAGCATCCACATCATTACTCCCCTCCTCGACAAGCAAGCTCGAACTCAAGATATGCTGCCTTGAAATCATCTCGATTCTCCCAAGTAGCATCAACTGGAGAATCCCTTCCACTGAACTAACAGCTTCCGTACACCATGGTTAAGCCTAGTTGACAAAAGCTGCTGCGGTATGGAATAAGACTTGCCGTCTTTCAGTGATGGCAATGCAAGAATGGAGTCAGGGGGTGCACCTTTGAACTCGTTTAAAACTGATACATGGAACACATTATGGATACGACTATCAGGGGTAACTCCAAGCAATATGCCACCATGCCCACTTTAGCTATTACTTTGAAGGGACTATAGAACTTGGGCATTAGCTTATGAAACTTCCTTTTGGCGACTGAACATTGCTGATAGGATTGTAGGCACAACCACACCCATTCACTTGGTTCAAACGCAAGCTCTTGATGCTTGCAATCATGAAACTACTTCATTCGGGCTTGTTCTTGGAGTAGTCACTCCTAAACTTCCTCCAACACCTCATCTCGTGTCTGTAAAACTTGATCAACGACATGTACTCTTGTGGAACCAACTCCACAGGATAGAAAATGTGGGGGATCCTTGCCATATACTACTTTGAAGGGTGTCGTTTTTAGTGAGTTATGAAAGGATGTATTGTAGCAATACTTTGCCCAAGGAAGCCATTCAAGCCACTGCTTAGGTCTATCTCCCACAAAACATCTCAAATATATTTCACTAGTACGATTACCCATTGTAATAGCAGAATATGGATTTGACAATGGCATAAAGTGTGCAAATTTTGAAAAGTGATCTGCCACCATGAAAAGAAATGATTTACCTCCCATCGTGGGCAATTCTTCTAAGAAATCCATGGAAATATCTGCCCAAATGGTGTTTGGAATGGGCGATGGTTGGAGGAGACCTGCGAGGTGCAAGTTTTCCCATTTATATTGTTGACAAACCAAACAATTTTGCACAAACTCTCTAATGTCTTCTTTCATACTCCTCCAATGAAAATCCCCTTGTACTCTCTGCAATGTTTTTTGTTTTCCTCCATGACCCA
The DNA here is from genome assembly GCA_026284465.1 of Erythroxylum citrifolium. Lineage (NCBI taxonomy): Eukaryota > Viridiplantae > Streptophyta > Magnoliopsida > Malpighiales > Erythroxylaceae > Erythroxylum > Erythroxylum citrifolium. Next base: position 49,479,670 of record JANKOE010000005.1, on the reverse strand, counting down.
TATTGTGGTAGCTTTCTAAGATGAGAATGAGTGGAGAACTAGGTAAAATATGCACCTTGCCCTTGTACAAAATCATACCTTTCTCCACATTTGGTTGTTGTTTCTTCAGCTAGAATCACATTCAGTAGCTGCTTTAACTTTGTCGAATCAGTCACCGCTTGGCGGACAACATCAAATAGCTCCACCTCTGGTTGTGATAACGCACATAATTGGCCCACCTCTTCATCTTGTTGGGACAATGCATTAGTAACTGTATTTAGAAGCCTCGTCTTGTATTCAACCCTGAAATTGAAGCCTAATAGTTTGCTTATCCAATAATGTTGAGGGGAAGTAGTTAACTTTGCTCAAGGAGGTACTTGAGAGTACAATGATCTGTGCGAATGGCAAAGGCACGACTCCAAAGATATGGTCGCCATTGTGCAATGGCTTTGGCAAGGACAATAAATTTTATCATAAGTTGCAAGTTTCATGTGACGATCTGCCAATTTTCGACCAAAAAAGGCAATCGGATGTCCTTGTTGTAATACTGCTTCTATTCTGCTACCTGAGAGATCACATTCCACCGCAAATTCGGCAAATGTAACATAGGTGCTGTTGACAAGGCTATTGCTGAAAGGTTGTTTCTGCTTCTGTGGTCCATTTGAAGGAATTCTTTTTCATCAAACTCATTAGAGGTGTCGCCACTTGCCTGTAATCCCAAATAAATTTTCGGTAATACCCTGCAAGGCTTAAGAAATCTCTTAATACACGGGTAAATTGGGGATGAGGCCAATCCACCATTGCTTGAATCTTATTAGCATTTGCGGATACTCGCCATGAAATACATGCCTCAAATAGGCCACTTGGGTTTCCACAGAGGCACACTTAGATCGTTTCAAGAAAAGATGATGAGAGTGTAGCAAATCAAAAACTCTCCTCAAGTGATGCAGGTGTTCCCCTCAAGTCTTTCTATTAATCAAAATATTATTAAAGAAAACTAAAACAAATTTTCTAAGATTGTGTCAGAATACCTCATTCATGAGTGCTTCAAAAGTTGATGAGGCATTCATGAGATCGAATGGCATAACCAAAAATTCAAAGTGGCCATGATGGGTTCGAAAAGTTGTTTTCTGCATATCCTTTCGAAAAGTTGTTTTCTGCATATCCTTTCTATCCATCCGCACATGGTGATATCCTGCCCTCAAATCTAGTTTTGTGAAGAACTTAGCTCCATGGAGGTCATCCAACAACTCCCCTACCATTGGAATTGGGAACATATCCTTCACCATCGTTTTATTCAATTTGCGATAGTCTACACAAAATCTCCATGTTCCCTCTTTCTTTTGAACCAACAAAATGGGGGAAGAAAATGGGACTTACTATGCCTAATGATGCCTTTTTTTAAAACATCTCTTCACATTGTTTTTTAATTTCATCCTTTTGTAAGTGCGGGTATCAATATGGTCTCATTACCATTGGTCCACTCTTAAGAAAAATGTAATGCGATGGTCACATGCTCATATGGGGGGAAGTCTAGTGGGCTCTTGAAACACATCCGGATAATAGAACCAAGTGTTTGCAGCCATTTAAAGCCCAAAACCACATCAAATATAACCAAAGGAATGACATATAAATCAGTTGAAAGCAAAAATTCACCCTTGAACAGGTCCCGTGAATCGAAATTGTTTCACCATTTGCTACTACCGCTTTCATTCCTAGACGATTTTGGACTTTTAATCCAAGGTGTCTCACAACCGCTTCTCCAATGAAATTATGTGTGCTTCTCGAGTCCATTAGTACCCATACGGGCTGCCCTGCTATTTCTGCCTGTACTTGCATATTTTGAGAATTTTTTAAGCCAATTATAGCATGCAAAGAAATTTCTGCATCATTAAGCTCCTCCTCTTTGGTTTCCTCTTCTGTTTCTACCACCTTAATCCAACAAAGTTTCTTACAGTTATGCCTTGCTGAATAAGGTTCATCACAATTGTAGCATAACCCTTTCTCACGTCTTTTTGCCATCTCAGCTTGGGTTTGCCTTCTTATCACAGGAGTAGACACGCTCTTAGCACTAGATGTTCCTGCTTTGTTGTTGTTGCTCCCCTTATTGACCAAATTTCTTGCTATAGAAATTGGGTTGTATCTTGGCTGGAAGGAACTCCAAGTTGAAGAAGGTTTCCTACCTCCAACCCCTTGCGATAGCTGCTCCTTTCTTTCAAATGCCTTAGTTGCATTTATAGCGGCTCCCAAATTAACTGGATATTGTATCTCCACATCAATCCTCAATTCTTCAATCAATCTTGCTATAAATAAGTTCACTTGTAAGTCCCTTGCAAGCCTGTTGATGGGAACCAACAAAATTGAAATTGGCGTTGTTACTCCTCTACTGTGCCTATCTGTTTCAAGTATGCTAATTCGCCTACTAGGTTATTACTTCAATTTGGGCCTAACTGCTTGTTACAATTGCTTTTTTCAATTTCCCTTGAATGTCTGCCAACTCATCTTTGGCTCTTCCAGCTCCAACTGGTAATACCATAATTGCACTTTGTTAGTCAAGTGGAACGCCATCAATCTTACCTTCTCCTCCTCTTCCGTTCGTTGGCGTAGAAAGAATTGTTCACACTTATGAAGCCAAACCAATAGATGTTAGAACCATTGAAGGTTGGGAACTCCATTTAGGCATCATACTGGACCCCATATTACCTTTCGACCTATCCCCTTCTCGAGAAGATGGGGGTCTATGATTGCTTCCTCACATTTCGCAGCCTCTTTCTTGTATGATCATATTGAGTGCATGAGTGAACTCTGCAAATTGTGCCTCCATCCTTTGTTGTCCCTCTTCCAGCATCCGAAAATGCTGATCCATTGCTGCCTCGTCCATGACGAGCTGCTCTGATACCAAATTGTTATGTGCTTGAGAAAAGGACCTAGTCACGAGACGATTAACAGTGAAGTCCACCTCTTTTCCCCTGTTAGTGTTTCTTCCTTTCTTTGAAGAACCTATCTTGGTAGAGAAAAGGGAATAGAGCTATTCTAAAACTACTACTATTATGAACTAAATTAATTAAGATGAATATTACTTGCTTCTTATTGCATAATACCTGCCTTTATATAGGCAAAAGAAAGACAATGTCTGAAATCTCAAAAGGAAAACAAATTCCTGCCTAAATTAGGACTTCTAATTAGGTAGTAATACTAACAAACCCAAAATAGAATAATATATAAAAATAGTTATTTGCTAAGCAGCAAGTTAATAAAAGACTTCCTAAATAAGAATTTTTAGCTCCACCACTTTTGTTTTGTTGCTCCTACAATAGTAACTTCTCCCAACAAAAAGCATCCACATCATAGAGGGAGAAATCCTTGTGTCTAATGAGAAGTGGACTGCCTATCCTTGCAATTTTTCATGCTGCTGGATAATGTAGGAAAGCTTGATTTAGGGCTTTGATGGAAACATTGATACATGCAAGTAGACCTATACAAATTAACCTATCCCATATGGCCTGATGGCTTAAGCCCAAAACTAAAGGACTTGGGTTTTAAGAATCAAACAAGGACTAGGCTTGGATTTAAGAACTAGACCTTAAAAAATTCATGGGTCGGGTTTGGGTTATAAAAAAAACCCAGAAAATTCAGCTTAAGCCTTTATTTATAAATATCTTAAATCTAAATCAACTTGCAATTGTCATCTAATGATTTCTTACTCACATAAATATTAAGAAAAAGAATAGAAAACACAAAGTTATCTAGGTAAGTGTTTATATTTTTTAATTACTTATTTCATTTTAATTATTTATTACAATGAAAGGTAATCATATTGAAGGAATCTAGCTTAATTAATGTTTAAATGAAGATTTCATTATTTAAATCTTATCATAATTATATATTTTTATATTTATTTACTTAATTTTGTTTTATTATGGATTTTTTAAGAAATTATACTTTTATTTTAGAACAAGTTTATTGTTATTTTTATTTGAAAAATGATTAAATATTTTTATTTAAATTTAATATAGTTTCACTTGCTGAGATATAAATTAATGCCAGTTTATCACAATTACATTTTATATAATTATTAAAATTTTATAAGATATGAACTTATGGGTTGGGTTTAAATTTGAAGCTTTTATAATGGGTTGGATTTGGGTTTGGAAATTAGGCCTTATGGGTCAGGTTGGGTTTGGACCTAAAAGTTCTAGAATTTTTTAGGTTGGACTTTAGGTAACTTCGATCAAGCCCAGCTCATGCACAAGTCTACATGCAAGTCACAAATGGGCCATACATTGTGTGTCGATGAGAGGGGTTTTGAGAGTAAAGATGCTTATCTTGTGAAATTTGGCTTGCAAGGAAAGTTGGACTAGCAAACCTTCTGAGTTTTGTGTACGTGAATTTTATATGCGCAATGTTGAGAAGTTAAATGCAGGTAATACTGATTAGAGTTTTATCTAAAACGTTCACTGTTATCCCGACAACTCTGTTTTATTTAATAAATTAATGCTCATTATCCTTTGGTTTGCTTATTGCTTTTATCTAGGCTTGGTAATCTCTGAAATTAAATATTTTTGTCTAGATGTGTAAATCAGTTATCTCTAGTTTTTTTATGATCAATGAAAGACCATACGTAATGTGAATGAAAATGCATGTTGTAGGAGGTTTGCGGGCCATTTTGACAGATCAAAATAAGCTGGTTGTCGCTGTGGGTGGAGTTACAGCTCTTGCAGCAGGAATTTATACAACAAGGTAAATATTAAAATTATAAAGATCTCTATTTATTTATGGTTTTATTTGAATTTAACGATCCCATTTGTCTTATATAACCATAATTTGGGCTTTCCCAGCACAAGGACATGCAATGCTTGGGATCGTTATCCTATTATGATGAGCTTGAGACTTTTTCCTTTTTACATTTGTTTATGTAGACTGCAAAACGTTAGGGATATGACATAATCAATCTTTTACTCTCAGCCATTGAGTGTACTTTTTTTGCTGGATATGCTATTTGGTCAACTGAATGGGGTTACATAGATTTAGTTTATGTGGATAGGGACCCACTTTTTGGGTGCTTGAATAAAGGAGTATTAATTTTCTGATAAACGAAGTTAGCTGTACATTGTTTTCTCCTCTTTTAGTAAGTGGAAGTGATTTGCTGAACACTCCTGATCGATGATATGGAAGAATCATTGTTTTCATAGCCATTGAATAGTTCTGGTTGCATAGAGATAGTTATCTGTATAACTGTATTACATAGTTTATTCAGTAGGTCCTTCCAATTTCACATCTTTTCGGATTTGCATATCTCTAGTCTCATTTTATTTGCTTTTGAATATTTGCAAAGATGTAGTTTATTTTCTTCTTATGTCCCAATGCAGAGAAGGTGCTAAAGTGATTTGGAGCTATGTGGATAGAATACTGGGACAACCATCATTGATTAGGGAATCTTCACGAGGAAAATATCCTTGGTCTGGGTTTTTCACTCGTACCATGAGTTCTTTATCACGTATTGATAATAAAGGGAACGCCTCTACTAGTAGAAATGGGTTTGGTGATGTCATTTTGCATCCTTCTCTACACAAAAGAATTGAACAACTTTCTAATGCCACTGCAAACACGAAGTCCCATCACGCGCCCTTCAGAAACATGCTCTTCTATGGCCCTCCAGGAACAGGAAAAACAATGGCTGCTAGAGAACTTTCTCGTAGATCTGTATGATATCTTTGCTGATCGTCATCTCATGATATTTCACGTTTTTGATTCACTGGTTGCATACAATTCTTTGGATGGTTGGGTAACTAGGAACAACGATAAGTCAGTCGCTTGGAAAATGCACGGAAAAGTATGATTTAGCTCAGAATTTTTGGTTGAGAATCAATGTGAGAACTGTAAGGGTATTCTTTGCAGACTGGTGGATAAAAATGCTGTAATGCCATGTTAACCAAGGATATGAACTGTATATAACTGCTGTGTTCTTCGGCTAACTTTTGGATTTACTTGCAGGGATTAGATTATGCTTTGATGACAGGAGGAGATGTTGCTCCGCTGGGATCACAAGCCGTTACGAAGATACACCAATTATTTGATTGGGCTAAGAAGTCTCCAAGAGGTTTGCTGCTATTTATTGATGAAGCAGATGCGTTTCTTTGCGAGTAAGTGCTACATTCTGATTTATTCAATTATGTAATTATTTCCATTGTCTCCTTTAAGCATTTTTTAGATATTATCAAAAACAAGAGGGACAGTGAAAGAAGAATATTTTTAAAAAATAAACATCATTGGATAAGCAATCATGATATTGTACTTCCTGAACCTATCTGGTGAATAAACGCCATTTGGACCTTAAATGGTTAACTTTGTTCTGTTGGTAATCTGTATTATGTGTTTGGACTTGATTCTTAGTGTCTTAAAATTCTTTTTACCTGTCCTTTAAATAGTATCCGAACTACAGTGATTGTAGATTTGCCAAATAGGTGAACTGATGATATTGAGTTGCCTCAAGTGTGTGTACAATAATGTGTTCTTACTGTTGTACTTTCTTTGCATAACTATGGTTTAATTTCCAACAATTGCTCAGGGAATGGCACTAGCCAACTCTCAGCCTTTTCTTTTCTGTTTTCTCTGTCCATGTTATCTGGGAACCATATGAAGGTGGTTGTTGTGGGCTGGTAGAGGTTGGGAGTTTTCTCTGGAGATCAGAGGCAAACCTTTTCTTTGGGATAAAATGATTTTTTGAGAAGCTTGTTCTTAATTTGCAAGTTGATGAAGTTTGTCATATCAGGACTTTATTTGTTAATCACATTTTGCAGACGGAATAAGAGTTACATGAGTGAAGCTCAAAGAAGTGCACTTAATGCCCTTCTTTTTCGGACTGGTGATCAGTCCAAGGATATAGTCCTTGCGCTTGCCACAAACCGCCCTGGTGATCTTGATTCAGCTGTTGCTGACCGTATTGATGAGGTTCTTGAATTCCCATTACCTGGGGAGGACGAGCGTTTCAAGCTTCTCAAACTCTACCTGGAGAAGTATATAGCCCAGGCAGGGTCAAGGAAATCAGGTGGCTGGATCCAGAATTTGTTCAGAAGGCAACAGCAGAGGATAGAGATTAGGGGACTGACTGATGATATATTGAAGGAAGCAGCAGCCAAAACCGAGGGATTTTCTGGGAGGGAAGTAGCAAAACTAATGGCAAGTGTCCAAGCTGCAGTATATGGAAGTCAGGATTGTGTGCTAGATCCAACCCTATTCCGTGAAGTAGTAGATTATAAAGTTGCAGAACATCAGCAGAGGAGTAAATTGGCATCAAGAACTGATGGGAAAAGTAACTGAAGATCTTCAATGAGGTATTATTATACTGTAGAACTGGGCAAGTTCAGTGTTTGGATATGAAGAGCTAGGACGGTGGTTACCAATTTAACCAGGAAAGTCTAATATTCCTTTTCAGTTATTTTGAGCATCATGATGTTCACAGCATCTCCACCTCCCTTCCCTTCGGTAAGGGTGGATTTTGGAATCTTATTCATTTTAAGCTATTAATCAAAATTCATGCATTGGTTTTCAAGTGGCCTTCACATGGCCATTTTAAATCTTCTATTCTACAAAAAGCTTTGCATTGCTTTTTCCTTCTTAAAGCAGCTTCTCTGACATGCTAACAGTTTAAAGATGCCCTGCCTCTGGATCCTCTAGTTTACATCTGGAACCACCAAATTAATTTGGTAACCTATTTTGGAATAAAAGTTTGTCTGTTTTCCCATCTTCCAACAAATTTGTAGGATTTTTGTAAAAGAATTCCTGTTGAGTAAGGATTGTATTACCATCTAAAATTATGGTTATTTACTAAAGTTTTGGAATAATATCACCATCAGTCCCCGTCAATTTGGTTCAGTTTTCAAACTCATAAAGGTAAGTAATAAAAACTAGCCTCGGCGAATTAGTAAAGCTCTTCCTGTCACAGTATTACTTCATTGAAGTTCTAAACCATGTCATCTTTACTTTTAAGGCTGGCTAATTCTGGGGGTTAATTACTTAAACGTTTAATTACAAAAAACTATTATCATATTTTTAAATTATCAACCATCAAAATATTAGTGTTACTAAAATTTTAATCAAATTTTAATAACAAGTTCATCTGTACTTCATTCCTTGTGACAGCTTAAAATGAAGTGATTTTGAAATTGCTAGAGCTCTAATCTTCTTGATAATATGTTCAGCCAGTAGATGTTTGTTAACTTCTTCCTCGTTGTAAATTCTTCTGTTTCTTTCACTTAACAGATTGTAGATTGTGAATACTAATTTGTAAAGAGTTCCATCTGCCTTCTGTGTTTGACAAATCTAATGATCCAATTCAATGTTGCAGTCCATTGAAGTGCAATAGTCTGCTAGCTTATGCAAGATTTGACTCCACACAGATTTAGAATAGACACATTGGAACAATAGGTGATTCCTCTCTTCTTCTGCTTGTTTGCACAAAACACAAATAGGATTATAGTCTCCATACAATCTATTCTTTGTGTGGTGATTTTTGATGGCTAGCAAGTAATCATTGATGCTTTAAGGCTGAGGGGATTCTTCCAGAGAAGTTTACACCATGGCACTCCCTCACTTTTAGCTTGTAAAATTCTGTAGCATAATTTGTTAGTGAAAGATCCACTGGGTTCTGGTTTCCAGATAACTTTATCCTTAGCATTCCTTTGATCATGTGAAGATACTGAGAATTGAAGCCCTTAAAGTTCCCTGACCATCTGCCATCATATACGAGTGAAGAGACCTTTGCATTGAAAGAGTATTGCTTAAAAAGACAATCTCTTCCCTTTGAATAAAAGGACTGAACTCAGTCCAGTTATCATACCATATCCAAATGTTATCATCATTCCCCAGTCTATGGAATATCCAAGGGTAGATAAGGCTTCTCAAGTGCAGAATATCCTGCCAATTGCTATTTCTGATCTAGCACAAAACCTATTAGAAACAAATGCGAATACAATTCCCTTTGAAGCAACATTTAATTAAAAGTGATCACCTAAGAAGTTTATTGTCACTTGAAGCACTTGGCGTCCAAAAGCTCCTCACTCTCGAAAGGCTCATGATCTTCAATCATCTGATTGACACGCTCCTTCTATGCTTCATCAGTGATATTAACCTTCCTCCATTCATAAAGCTCCATATCATAGCACTCATCAATTACAAAATGGGGAATCTCTTGTCCACGGAAAAGCCACAAACCCTTCACCTTGAAGGGTGGCTCTGATCCAATTACCAGCATTTTCCCAAAAGCATACGTGCGAGCCAAACCCAAGAGCTGCAGAAATCCGACCTTGCTCAATGTGACAAATGAGACAGCATTTTCATCGTTATACTTGAAAACCAAAGAGAGTAGCCCTCAGGATCATACATGTCCCAAAAACCTGCAAACAGAAAGTCGGATATGTTATCCCTTTATCCAGTTTACTGATATATATGAGGATCCTTATTACTACACTATCAAATAACTGACGTAAATAATCCAACTTGATAGAATTTATTAGCTGTGAAGCAAGTCAGGCTTTCAAGCATATTCCGACTAGCTAGGGGCGCATATCATCAGAGGTTTTGAACAAAAAGTTCTCACCAAGTAAACACCAAAACAACACAAGTCTCACTGCCCTTACCCTCTATCTGAATTAGCATATATTAAAATGACTGCCTGCACCCCATTATCATGTAATTATTGGCATGCTCACAGTAAGTTCAACGATAAAATTGGACAGAAGGAAAAGATATAGCAAGCTAGAAATATGGTCTGGGGAGTAAAATAAATTACAAAAGTATATGAAGCTGAAACTTATGTGAAGGAAAGAAGAGGATAGGAAAAGACGAAAAGAAAATATGGAACCCTGTAGGATTCCAAGATGGGATAATGGAAAGAACAACAAATCTTCTTGACTGAGAAGAAAGAACGATGGGCTTTCACGTGCGAGAAACAAAATTCATGGCTAACAAAATTATTTAAGGGTAATGTCAAAATGAGAAAGTCTGGAAGGGAAGTAAACATCGCAATGAAATCTGGATTTGATCAACTGGACAAGCTTCAAAACAAGAACGGTTAGCCTGGAAGGAAAGTAAACATCGCAATGAAATCTGGATTTGATCAACTGGACAAGCTTCAAAACAAGAACGGTTAGAGAATTCCAGGCAGCACATAGTCAATTAACAGAGACAACACAGCAATCCAAACCTCTAAAATTTCAAACCGGAGAAGGCAACAGCACCCAATATTGGGACATAAAGAAAATGTTGTTCCCTTTTATAGCAACCTCACGGAAGTTGGCTTTAGTGTAAGAGTAAATCCTCTTCCATTCAAACCCCCCGCAACGCTCATAGTTCCCCTTCTTGTGGGGTTTGATGTCGAAGAACTTGAATGCAAAATTTAAGGATAGGTTAATGTCGAAGAACATGACTGCAAATTAAGTGGCTCGAGAGCGATAATGGAGGCTCCTTAGCACTGTTCACCGCACTGCTCACCTCTCTTCTGCCGACTTTCTCCGCTCTGCTTGCTCTCTCTGCTTGTGCTTCTCTTCTTGACCTCCCTACCCCTCCCTTATTTAACGTTATCTTCTTCATCCCTTACCCATCTTTACTTCTGGCCCGACCCATTTCTTCTTCATATCCTACCAAACCAGCATTAATGGACCACGAAAATTTCCCGCCACTGACCTCACATTCCACTCCCACTCCACCTATTGTTCCCCCTGCCCCTCCCACTCCAGCTAACCCCTCTCCAGCCCCGACTCTCAACCCCACTACCAACATCCCTATAACCTGGACCCAGGTTGTTGATGAAACCACCCCGAGGTGAAACTATGCTACTACCTCCTTCAGCCACCACTGAACCCTCGATTGTAACTCCTCTTGGGGTGCTCCGAGCTGGTGCCTCAAAATGGCACTCTACCCTGGTGGGATTCTTAATCAGCAATGGGCGGTTTGGTATACTTAGAATTGCATTTATGTATGAATTGAATTAAAAATTAGAATTGAATTGAATTTATACTGTTTGGAACAAATTCATTATTATTAGAATCGAATTCAATTACACTGTTTGGAATAAATCTAATAATATTAGAATTGAATTCCATTACACAGTTTGGAACAAATTTATAATAAAGTGTGTTTATTTATTATTAATGTTATTATTATTATTATTATTATTATTATTATTATTTATGGGTATACTAATTAATTTTATGTTCATTATTATAATTACTGTTAAATTTATTTTATTGTAGAGTATTTATTAAATTTATTACTATTATTATTATTAAATTTCTTATTAATATTAAATATGATTTCTAAAATTTCTTATTATTATTTATTATATTATTAATAATAATTAAAGAAACATAACATTTTTATGATTTATTATTAGATAATTTATAATAATAATTCTTCAAATAATTTATAATGTTGATGCTGATAAATTGAAATTCTCAAAATACTAATGTTGTAATACTAATGCTGTAAATTCTCAAAATACTAATGCTGATGAATTGAAAGAGTTTTCAGATTGGGTGCTAAAGATTGGAGATGGAAAATTATCAGAACCTAATGATGGAGAAGCACTTGTGGAAATACCTCCTGAATTTCTACTGACTGAGTTTCATGATCCTGTTGCAGCTATTGTTGATTCAACTTATCCAGAGATTAAAAAAAAATTAATGATCCAAGCTACTTGAAGGGCAGAGCTATTTTAACTCCAACTTTGGATGTTGTTGATAAAGTTAATGATTAT
>JANKOE010000005.1:49442675-49458988 GCA_026284465.1 Erythroxylum citrifolium | reverse complement strand
TTAATTCATGTCCGTTTAACGGACATGTGTGGGAAAAGTTATTTTTGTTTCTTTTTATTATATTCATTTTATATTAAAGGCAAGTTATGAGTTTTAAGGTTTTCCAGTGTACGCCCACTACCTTTATGAGATGTCAGGAAACGACCCCTCAAGGTTTCAGCAAGACTCATGTCTCGGGAATGGATCTAAGCAAGGCTCATGTCTCGGGACAGTTAGGCTCCAGAAATGGGGTCCTACAAAAATAATAACATAAATTAAATCAATTAAATAAAATCAACCAAATAACAAATAATAAATGAGCTGCCAAATTAATGTAAGGTTGGTTAAGGATAAGTGCTTAGGATTTATTCTTTCATTATTCTGCTCTCTTAACTATTATTGAACCAATTATGTGTCGATCCTATATTTCCTATGAGATTGATTACTGTCTCTCAAGACTTCATAAATTAACTCTAATTGATAAACCTAATTGAATACGAAAATTTCAGATTTTATAGCCTCTTGATTCATAAAACTTTCCTAATGTTTTCAACTAGATCTGACATTATCTGTCGGATAATTAAGTTCTCACACAAGATCTCTATTCGAATGATAGTTGATTTGATAATCGCTTGACTTATTAAAATACCATCTCTCGTTACGCAATTTAATCATATTACTTTTAAGTCACCTTCTCAATTTATTGTCAAAGTATGAAATATACAATTATCCAACACCAGAATTTTGTATTGAATCAATAATAATCAAGTTCACAAAATAAATTTAGAATAAACCCTAATATGAAAATTAGAACTTCATAAGTGTAATAAACATCTGGAATTTTAGTTTACACATCAAGTATGATAAAAAATAACAAAAGAGAAAGAAAGAAAACTCTGTTCAGAGCTTGATCAAAAAAGTTGGAATTCTGGACATTCTTCTAGATCTCCCTTGTTTAATCCACTTCTATAAGATGGAAGCTCTGTTCTTTTATTTCATTCACGTTCTTAAATAGTAGTTTAGGGTCTTAGAGTTATTTCTAGGGTTTCCTCACTTAATTTGATTCCATAAATAGCCCCAAAATGTCAAAAAACTGGAGAAACTTGCATGTTGGAAAAGCTAAAATTCACTTAAATTATTGTCTAGCAGATGCACAACCATCTATCAAACCGTGCATCACCAACATTGCTGATAATCGTGAATTTTCACGGCCTAGAGATGTGCACGGGATGATGCACGACCATGCATCTCCTTTGTGCTTTAAATCTTCATTTTGTGTCGTGTTTTCATCCAAATTCTGCTCCTTTCTTGAATTTCTTATTTCCATACACTAACAAACACATCAAATAGCTCACGAAACAAAATTAAGATCAAATTCTTTCTTTAAATCAAACAAACACTTAGAATACACAAACACTCACATTAACACAATTCTAAGCCTATATATATGATAATCATCTAATAAACACCTAAAAATACACTAAAATACCTATCAAAATATAGTATAAACTACTCCTATCAGTATCCCCACACTTAAACTTTTGTTTTTCTTCAAGGAAAAATAAAAATATAAGCAAACAAACTAAATATAAAACACACAAGCATACATTCATGTAACATGCAATAATACGACAATTACATCAAACTTTATGGAATCAATTTAACCATAAACATCAATTATTCAATTTGTGTCAACATGCTAACCTATGCATTTCATGGTTAATCACTTTGAATTGAATATACATATCAATCAAAACATTAATATCATATTCATTCACCTATAGGACTTGTATACATACATTTATAATTAACTATCAATTAAAATTGCAACTATCACTAAGTATCCCTTCATGAAATTTTTTTCTATTTTTAAAGATTAGTAGGATTTATTTATCGAAACACCACTTTTTAATTTTCTTTAACATTAACCTAGTCTTTTGACATGAAGGCAAACACCTTATCATGAATGTCCCTAGTTACTCAACTAGGCCACGTTTTATTAATTAGCTTGGTCAAAATGTCATTCTAGAGTGAATGCCCCTGGTTACTTAGCTATATCATATTATCAACTAACTACCATCTCTATTTATAACCTAATAATTGTTTCAAAATGGCCAGTAAAATAGCTATTTATTTAACACAAACTTTTTTTTTAATATTCACATAGCCTACTTCATTTCTTTTTAGTCAGTCATCCTCATGAAAGGCTACTAATGATGTTAACTCATTCAGTTGACTTATAATTATAAATGTATATAAAAAATTTCCTAAAGTGAACCAATTGAATGTCATATTCTAATTAACATTAATAGGTGCTTAAGTGATTGTATAATTAATCCATAACATTAGCAATTAATGATATGAAAATGTTTAAGATACTCACTTTGACTCATAAGTGGTTTTAGGCACAATTCGGAAGCAAAGAAGTTAAAGTGAGTCGAAAGCACTATAATTGGGTTGTCTTATGAAGATCCACATTCCTTTGTCATCATGGAGCAAGAATGAGAAGTATTAGAGCAAGTAAAGACAAGAAAATCAAGATGATGAAGCAACATATCTCACGGCTGTGTAACATGTCCATTTAGCATATACAGTCAAAATAATAAAACCATGCAAGCAATGTGGCAAAACACAACACAGCAAGGAGTTAAGCGGTAGCATGTGGATAGTTGGGAAGGAGCTAAACGACAACGTCTATGAAGAAAATGTATGCAGCAGGTGGAAGAATGGAGAGTAAAAGGCAGAGTGTAGGGAGCAAAAATAGAGACCAAAATGTAATGGACAAGGACCAAAATGTTAGCTGATGGTAGATAAAACGCCACTTACGTGTACGTTGAATACAACGCATAAGGAGGAGCAGAAGCATGAACAAAATGTAGCGTATAAAGAAGCGAGCAATTAGAGTAAAACGCTGCAGCAAATGGGAGTAAAATGAAGCAACCACGTGGCAGCTAGAAGCATGAAGAAAACGACAATGCACAGTAACTGGGAAGGAGCAAAACGCAGACGTACAACTAAGGCACCAAAACGCAGTAGTTGAGCATAAGGGTTTTAGGATGCGTGAGGTTTAAATAAAAGAACAAAAGGGTTTAAAAGCGAGGAGGTGTTCTCTTTGGAGGAGAGAGAGTGTGGGTTCTTTGATGGGATATTCTACAGGGGTTGACGACATTGTTCTTGGGGAGCTTTTGATTCTAATGAAGATGGAGATAGAGAGATAACTTCCCGATGCCGGTTCAACGGGAATATCAAAGCTAAGTCATGGTTAAGCTATTTCATTCTTTTAACGTTGTAATCTCTTTTTGAATGGTTGGGTTGTTTGTGCTGAGTGAGTGGGTTTTGGATAGATATTCATAATACGTTATTTTGATTGATCTATTTCGAACCTATTGCTATAATGTTGAACGTAATCCTTAATTGTTACATTTGATATTTGTTAGTAGCATCTAATGATTGTGAATTGTTAGTAACTACATAGCTTAGGTTAGATAACCCAAACGTATAAGGGTACTGCCTATATTGATCGTTTTCCACTTCGTAATGTTGCTGTCAAATTGAATATAGAGATTGTATCCTAGGTTATTCAGTAGTTAGGTTAATTTACGATCGTATCTTAATTAAACACAACCTAAGGAAAAATCGAGATTATCATAGCATACTATTAGTCTCAGATCAATAGTCTAAAGAGAGGTGTAAAGACGTTAGGATGATGGAATATGTTTGATCATGTTTAGGTCGAGATTGACCTTAGAACTGGACCTTTCTTATATTCGACGCTTTAATCATTTTCGATTGCTTTTTTTAATTTGTTTTTGATAAGATTATTTTTATTTTATTTCTAAATTGCTAAAAATTCAAAAAATCCCCCTTTTTATATTTTCCTTGCATTAACTAATTTCGTTACAGAAATTAACCGAACATTCCCTGTAGATTTGATCCCGACTTATCATAACTACAAATTTTAATGTGCAGATTTAGGTAAATTTTACAATGCTCTCGACATGCGGTGTTAAATTTTGGAGCTGTTGTTGGGGAGTATGGTAGTTTAATTTTTGTTTTTTTTTAATTTTAGTTGGTGTTTTGTGAATATATTTGTTTATAATTGTTTCTTTTGTTACTTATTAATTTTTAATTCTTTGTTAGTGTTGGTGTAAGATAGTGTCCAGATCTCCTCGTAGAGAAATTAAGCAACTTGATCCGAAGATCGAGAGAACATTGTGAAGATTACGTAGGGAAGTAAGGTCAACTTTGGTAGAAGAATCTGAATCCGAAAAGATGATGACTAATCAAGAACTTTGAGGGAGTTAGCTACACCAGACTTAACCCAAAGGCCCCTATGCAATACATTTCCTAATTTTGTTTAACATGTTACCTTTGAGTTAAAATTTGGATTAATTCATTTATTTCCTAACTTTCATGGTCTTGCAAGTGAAGATGCACATAAGCATCTTAAGGAGCTCGATGTGGTTTGTCTGAGCATGAAGCTTCCCTGTGTGACCGATGAGCAAATCATATTGACAGCTTTCTCGTTCTCACTCAAAGGCGCAGCTAAAGATTGGTTGTTTGATTTACCAGCTAAGAGCATAAATAATTGGTTCGAGATGAAGAGACTGTTCTTAAAGAAATACTTTTCGGCCTAAAAAAAGACAAGTATTCGGAAGGAGATATGTGGCTTCAAGTAGCATAATAGAGAGTCTCTTTACAAGTATTGGGAGTGGTTCAAGAAGTTGTGCCAGTTGTCCACAGCACAACATACCAGAGCAACTTCTCATCCAATATTTTTATGAAGGATTACTACTGATGGAGAGGAGTTTAGTTGATGTAGCGAGTGGTGGGACACTTTGTAAGTAGACTATCATTGAAGCCAGGATCTTACTTGAGCGGATGGCCACTAATAACCAACAACTCGACACTCACAATGATGGGAGTAAAATGAAGCAACCACACGGTAGCTGGAAGCATGAAGAAAATGACGACGCACAGTAGCTGGGAAAGAGCAAAACGTAGACGTACAACCAAGGCACCAAAATGTAGACATTGAGCATAAGGGTTTTAGGATGCATGGGGTTTTAAATAAAAGAACAGAAGGTTTTAAAAGCAAGGAGGTGTTCTCTTTAGAGGCACGAGAGTGTGGGTTTTTTCAGTGGGACATTCTCCAAGGGCTATCACCATTGTTCTTGGGGAGCTATTGGTTTTAATAAAGATAGAGATGGAAGGTTAACTTCTCGATGCTGGTTTAACGGGGATATCGAAGCCAAGTCACGATTAAGCTATTTCATTCTTTTAACTTTGTAATCTCTTTTCGGATTGATGTGTTGTTTGTGTTAATTGAGTTGGGTTTTGGATATATAATCCTAATACGTTACTTTGATTGTTCTATTTCGAACCTATTGCTATAATGTTGAATGTAATCCATAATTGTTACATTTTATGTTTGCTAGTAGCATCTATTGATCATGAATTGTTAGGAACATCATAACTTAGGTTAGATAACCCAAACGTGTGAGGTTACTGCCTATATTGATCCTTTTTCGCTTTGTAATGTTGTTGCCAAATTGAATATAGAGATCGTATCCTAGGTTATTCGATATTTAGGTTTAATTTACAATCGTATCTTAATTAAACACAACCTAAGGGAAAACTAGGATTATCATAGCGTACTGTTAGTCTCAGATCAATAGTCCGAAGAGAGCTGTAAAGACGTTAGGATGATGGAATATGCTTGATCGTGTTTAGGCCAAAATTGACCCTAGAACTAGACCTTTCTTATCTTTGATACTTTAATCATTTTCAATTGCTTGTTTTAATTTGTTTTCGATAAGTTTAGTTTTATTTTATTTTCTAAATTGCTAAAAATCCAAAAATCCTCTTTTTTATATTTTTCCTTGCATCAATTAATTTCGTTATGGAAATTAACCAAACATTTCCTATGGATTTGATCCCAACTCAACATAACTACAAATTTTAGTGTACAGAGTCAAGTAAATTTTATTGTGCACTCGACACGCACTGTCAAACATGCATATTCAACCAATATGATATGCAAAAGTCACTCACATGACAAGTCAATGCACAATCCTTCTCACACTTAGACAACATATTTTCGACAATGTGAGAAAAACAAACAACACATAATGAAAATAACAAGAAAAGAAATAACAAAAGAAAAGGGTAAGAGTGCGAAACCCATTAAGGAGATCGAGGTGGTGGTAATGTGAGCGATGAAATTTAGAGACCTTCTATACCTTAAAATTCTAGCACTTTAATCCCTACAAAATAAACATAAAAATAAAAGTAACCACGTACCAAAAAATTAAACTAAAATATAATAAAATAAAAAAATAAAAAATCATAATTCTTGGGTTGTCTCCTAAGTAGCGCTTAGCTAACGTCATTTGCTTGACGTGTTCTTCCTTCTATGCTCAACCTGAGTTTATTATGAGTGGCTTACTTCTACCCATGTCACCTAATTTCAGTTTAGTATCATGAAAATAAGATACATATTACAAGATAATAATAAGAACAAAATTAATCAAATTAAGAAAACCTAATAAGTTCAGTAATGTCCTTTTTGGTAACAAATTGTCAAAAAATAAGGAATGATGAAACTCCCTGAATCTTTGGTTGAATCTAATCGTTTGTCCTTTAAGAAGGTGAATCACTCCCATTCTTCTTCAGTCACCCTCGTCCCCTCTTTTTCTTCTACTTTTGAATCGAGTCTTCCTTATATTCTTCAAATTTAATCTTCGTTGTCATCTGCTCTTCTTCCTTTCACTCATTTAAAGATTCGACTACATCAATTCTCATGAATGAGTTGCCCTCCTTCAAATTCTGTAATATGTTATTCATATTGAATTTCACTTGTTCATCACCAATATGAAGGATGAGGTTGTCTTTGTGGACATCTACCAAAGCTCTTCCAATGTTCAAAAATGGCATGCCAAAAATTAGTGGATAATTTTATTCCTCCTCAAAGTTTATTACTATAAAATCATTAGGAATAATAAAATTGCCCACTTTTACAAGTATATCCTCCACCATGCCAAATAGTTTCTTTATCAATTGATCAACCAATTGAATAAGTGTAGAGGTTGGCTACACATCGCCCAGCCCTAATTTCCTTAAAATTGACAAAAGTATAAGATTTATATCCACATCTGAATCACATAAACATTTCAAAATCTCTAAATTACTAACTACATAGGGTGCTGTAAAACTCCTTAGATCTTTCAACTGTGAGGACATGTGGTTGGTAAGTAAGGGGCTGTAACTTGCCGTCATGGCTACCATTTGATTATCATCCCAAGTCTGCTTGCTTGATAATATGCCCTTGAGTAACTTTGCATACGTGGGTATGCTTTTCAAAGCTTCCAAAAAGGGTGAGCTAATTTGCAATTTCTTCAACTTTTCCATAAATTTGGTAAATTGTGTATCCAATTCTTTATTCTGAAGTCTTTGTCGGAATGGTATTTTTGGTGGGTAAGACGGAGGAGGAATATAAGGAGGGTCCTTTTTCTTTTCTTCATCCTTTTTCTTTTTCTCTTGGTCCTCTAAAAGGTGGGGTTTAGCTTGTGCTTCTAGCTCTTTCCCCCTCCTAAATATGATAACCTTAAATTGCCCTATTAGATTTACTTCCATATTACTCAAAAAGCTTTCCACACTTCTCGTACAAAATTCATTAACAAGCTGACCCAGTTGAACCTCTAAATTATGAATGGAAAAGGCATGATTGTTCACTACTTGCTCGAATTTCCATTCTAGTCTTTTCTGGGCCTCTTCCATACTTATAAGCTTGTCCATTAACTCGTCCAATTTTGAATCCCATAAACTGGACTCGTCTTGCTGAAATCTTGGTAATCCTTGACTTCCTATTTGATTCCCCACATTATTAGACTAAACGAAATTCGAGTGGTTCTGCCACTCAGTATTTTATGTGTTCCAATAAGGATCATTACCTCCCCAACTAACTTATGCTCACATGAAGTTGAATTGTTGCATATTATTGTTTTCCACTGGGAAGTGATCAGCTATGATATGCCTCTCTCGTCCGCATAGACCGTGTCCTTGCTTAATTACTTTGAATGCAAAGAAAGAGGCAACTATTAAGTCATTCAATTGTTTGGTGAGGTTGTAGATCTTAGCCTGCAATGCTATCACTGAATTTGCAGTAATCATCCTTTTGGGGTCCTAGAAGTTTGACTACTGTCTACTTCATTTCGATGTCCAAAAATAACTATTGGCCACCATCTCTTCAAGTAAATTGTGTGTCGATTGCACTACTGATCGTGTAATTCCTTTATGATAGGTGTTGAACCCTAGCCTTATGAAGTCCATAAAGGCCCTTCACTCTCTATGATGTATTTCCTCCACCATCATTCTTTCTATATCTTCTTGGCATTCAACTCTTTGGATTCCTCATTCTTGCCTTGTGATGTCTAAATTGATGTATTTTCTACTTTGTGTCCAACTTCCTTCTCTTTTTTTGGTTTTCTTATTTCTTGGGATTGAGTACCTTAATCACACAAGAAAGGGTAACAATTCTTTAAATCAAAGGAATTTAAATCATCTTATAAAATTCCCTGACAACGACAATGAAAATTTGTTAAGCAAGTTTTACATCCACTAAAACTCCCATTACCCATAAATATATGGATCGTAACTTGTAGTATCAAAATGCATCGATCCAACAAAATTGAACCTAATTTTGTCTAAGGTAATAATGTATGATATGAGTGAAAAAATAATAATAGAAATTAAAGAAATTAAATAAAATCAAGCAAATAACAAATAATAAGTGAGCTGCTAAAATTAATTTACGGTTTATCAAGGATGAATACTTAGGATTTATTCTTTCATTATTTTACTCCCTTAACTATTACTGAAATAATTATGTGTCGATCCTCGATTTCCTATAAGATTGATTACTCTCTCTCCAGACCTATTAAATTAACCTTAAAACCTCTTGATTCATAAAACTTTCCTAACGTTTTTTAACTAGATATGACATTATCTATTGGATAATCAAGTTCTCACACAAGATCTCTCTTCGAATGATAGTTGATTTAATAATTGCGTGACTTATTAAACTACCAATAATAGTTGCGTAATTTAATTAGATTACTTTTGACTCACTCTCTCGATTTATTGTGAATGTATGAAATACATAATTATCACAACACCAAAATTTGTATTGAATCAATAATAATCAAGTTCATAAAATAAATTTGGAATAAACCCTAATATGGAAATTAAAACTTCATAAGTGTAATAAACATTTGGAATTTTAGTTTACACATCAAGTATGATAAAAATAACAAAAGAGAAAGAAAGAAAAACTCTGTTCGGAGCTTCATTTGGAAAGTTGGAATTCTGGACATTCTTTTTAATCTTCCTTGCTTAATCCACTTCCGTAAGATGGCATCTGCATTCTTTTATGTCTTTCATGTTCTTAAATATTATTTTAGGGTCCAAAGGTTATTTGTAAGGTTTTCCCACTTAATTTGGTTCAAAAAATACCCTCAAAACGTCAAAAGATTGAAGAAACTAACATGCTAGAAACACTGAAATTCATTGGAATTGCTGTCTAGCAGATGCGTTGTATGATGCACGGCCATGGATCACCAAAATTGTTGATAATCATGAATTTGCACGAATTAAGAGACATGCACAAGATGATGCATGGTCATGCATCTCCTTTGTGCTTTGAGTCTTTGTTTTGTGTCGCGTTTCATCTGAATTCTTTTCTTTTCTTCAATTTCATGTTTCCATACATTCACAAACACATCAAACACCTCATAAAATATAGAATTAAGATCCAATTCTTTCTCCAAACCAAACAAACACTTAGAATACATATAAACACTCACATTAACACAATTTTGAGCCTATACACTTGATAATCATCTAATAAACACCTAAAAACATACTAAACCACCTTTCAAAATACATATATCAACATTACGTCAAAAATGTCCCTAAATTCAAGTCTTAGTTAACAAATCATGACTGTATATGTTCAGCTATTCATTACAAGTTAAATATTGCATTATGACATATTTATTTGGTAACATGTCAATTGAACTATTGATCTAGTTTTCACAGAAAAGAATCAAAAGAAAAAGATGATGAATGAGAGAAAGATATATTCTTTTTCAAATTCTGAATGAAAATGTTACAGTATATGAAGCTAAAAAGAAGGTGAGAGTTAACAACCACTAAATGAACAAAACAGAGAGTTATTTAATAAGTCATTTAATATTGTGGATGTCTATTTAAGTTAAGTGTTTCATTATTACGAAACATCTTCATATAGTAGTAAATGTGGATACATGTTGATTATCCATAAGTCTATATCATTATAACAAACTGATATAGATATCAATACATAATCATATTATCTGTCCTTTCATTTTCTCTTTACTTTGTTCCTCTCCCTATTGCTTCTCATAATTCCTCATTTTCACATACTCAGGTACCAATATTGGTACTCATCACCTTATTAATTTACATGTGACAATTTGGTATTAGAGCAGATGATTCTTAGAGAAGAGAAATTATGGCAGAAGGAACTTGGGTGACAACTTAAAAGGATAGAGGAGAATCTATAGACCTTGCTCGAGAATCAAGTGTTGAATGAGAAGCTGTTGGTGACATAACTGAACAGAGTGACAAGAAAAAGAGCTAGAAAAATTTGAAACCATGTTCCATCAACTCATATAGGAGGGAAAACAGATAAAATTCATCAAGAAAAGAGCAAGTGACACTTCCTGCAAAGGGATTAATAGAGAATGAAGGATACAAGGTTATAAAAAGGTTTAGCAAGATAAAATTTTCAATATTTGAAGGAAGCTAAGTGAAGGGCTGCTTGTATAAGTGTGAAGAGTTATTTGTATTTGACAACACCCTAAACAACAAAAGGGTGGGAATTGTAGCGATGCGGTTAGAAGGTGCAATGCAAGAATAGTACCAACTAGCTACGAAGTATCAAATAAGAAATGAAACTATAGATTGGTAGGAGCTTATTGATATGGTAAAGTAAACGTTCGATGAAGAAATCTTTAAAAGATACTATTGGTAATTTTAAAGAGCTTATATAAGAAAACTTGGTTCAAGATTATTGTGCCCAATTCGATAGATACTCTAATAAATTGTCCCTTTTTGAAGAATAACTGATAATATTCATCTTGAAGAGCTTGAAGCTAGAACCAGAAGTTAATGTCAAACTTTTAGAGACCCTAAGTCTCCAAAAAGC
This sequence comes from Erythroxylum citrifolium, assembly GCA_026284465.1. Lineage (NCBI taxonomy): Eukaryota > Viridiplantae > Streptophyta > Magnoliopsida > Malpighiales > Erythroxylaceae > Erythroxylum > Erythroxylum citrifolium. The sequence goes on along the minus strand of JANKOE010000005.1, from coordinate 49,447,761 downwards.
ATATTTTTGGGTAAGGAAGTAAGAAGCAATACTATCAATCCATACTACTATGATACCCATGAGAGGGAATCTTAGAACTAGCCCTAAGCTAAGGATGAACAACAACATAGGGGTTAAGGAGGAACCCCAACAACTATGGGGATTAAATTCTAAACAGATAAGGTAATTTTACCTACTTTAGTATCCTAGGAAGTGGTCAATTGAAATAATCATAATCAAAACTACACCTTAACCAAGGCAGTGAGTAGTTAGGAGTTTTATGAGAAGCATATTAAAATACTATGTTTTTTGTGTGATTAGTAGTACTCCTACCCATAAGTGCAAGAAAAAATAGTTCCAATTATACATGGTTGAAGGGAATGAAAGGGTTGAAAAAAAGTCATAAGGATCAAGTGAGGTAGAGATAAAAGAACAAAGAATCCCCATTTTATCGTTTTAAGCAATAATAGGATAATGTTGTGTCTAGTTTCTATTGCTTTTAATTGTTTTCATATCTTGATTTTGTTTACAAATCATTGTGTTTTGTTCCAAACGTGAGATAAATTGAGTGAAAATGATATGAATATTGCATGAATGTTAATTTAATTATTTTGTGAATTTTGCATGAAGGTTGAAGGGAAAGTGACAAAAATTTTGCATGAAAAGAGAAATTAAAAAGGAAGAAGTCACCACCATGACTAACATACCTGCAAGTGTCAGAGTTAAGCGAATGCACAAAGGAGTAGTCACGGGGGTGACTTAACCACCCTATAACCCTAAAACTAGACTCGTGCTATAAATGGAAAAGGCATGAGAGGTAAAAGGGGGCTGAACCGAAAGGGTTAGATGGACACATTTGGGAGGCACAAAAACAAATAGAGAGAAAGAAGTTGGAGAAGAGAGAAAGGAAGCAGAAACTAGTCAACTGAGGGGAAGAAGAGAGAAACATAGCAGAGAAAGGAAGGCAGTGCGATGAGTGAGAAGAAGCTAAAGTAGAAGGAGAGAACTAATGTAGGAAGCTTGGGAGGGATATGAGAATACCGCCTTCACATTCACCCGTGTTTGCTTATTTTGTTCATTTGTTGCTCTGTGTCTTGTTTATTTACTGAAATTATTACTTTGTTAGCTTAACTAACTGTTACTTTGTTATCTTTTCATAGTTCATTTAGTATTCACTATTTTATTACTTTAATATTTTGTTGACAGTAACATAGGATTGAAGTGTATGGAGATGATGAATTGTGTTTGTGATTTTGGGTTGATCTCTTTTTCTTGAGAATTAATGTAGTTATTTTAGTTGACTATGCATGATTGAGTTACAGATTTGTTTTCTTATTTATTTATGTGGTTTCTAAGTTGAATGGATATAATAGAATGACCAAACATTGCATCATTTTTAGAATTAAATGAAGGATTGAGAGGAGAAGTTTAATATGGAACGAGAAACTATAGAAGCTTAGGTTAAAAATTAAAAATATATTAACCTAAGTGGTAATTAGTAGTCAGGTTTCCATAATTAACTTATGTTATTAACTTGTTGAATATGAAAGTTAGATTAGTTAATTATTCGAGTTGATCTTAGGGCCAAACTGTTAATTTTAGTAAGACAACTGTCCAATCATATCCCCTTAATCATGCATAGGAGATTAAATTAGTGAAATTAATTCTCAAGAGTTTTCCACTTCGTTTTCTACTTGTCTTTGTTTCTGGTTGAATCATTTTACTTTTCATTCTAATTTTGTTATTTTCTTTAAAGTTGTCACTCAACAATTCGAGATAGAGTGTTTAGGATTGCATTGTTTTTATTTTTAATTCAAAATTCATTTTAGTTAACCGATTTCACTTCTATGGGAGACGACCCTGGGTAATCACTACAACTACTTCGTATACTTACGAGTAGGATATCTTAGGTAATTTTTAGAACTTTTTGGGCACAACAAGTTTTTGAAGCCATTACCGAGGAGGTGTTTAGCGTTTAAATTGAATTAATTTTGATTATTTTTATTTACTTAAGTGATTTTCATTGTTTGTGTTTGTTCATGTATGCATTTTTTGTGTTATTTTGTTAACGTGCTTTATAGTTTTCGTAATTAATTTAGTGCTTTCTGTAGTTAGTTTGTGCTAAGTAGGAGAACTTTAGGTAGTGAATTCACTTGGTTTATGCTAGGAAGGAGATCTTTGGATAGTGAACCCATCCCTTTCATTGATAACATAAATCAAAGACAAAGACCTCAAGGGGACTCTAAAGACAATCACGAGGAACCCAAGCGTGAAGATCAAGTGAATAACCACAAGATGAGTGAAAGGTAGTTGGTGATGAAGGAGTACGCCAGACCAGTGACTAGAACTGCCACTTCGTGCATATGTTTAGGAGAGGAAGCTAGGAATTATGAATTGAAGAGCATCCATTATAACATGCTGCCATCGTTCTATGAGATTCCCAATGAAGACCCTTTAAACTTTATTTGAGAATTCTATACCAGTCTCCAAACCTTTCCATTGGATGGATTAAACGAAGATCAACTCAAAATGAGATGCTTCCTATACATATTGAACGATCGCGCTAAAGCATAGTTAATGACCCTTCCTTCCGAGTCTTTGACTACATGGGACGAGGTGTACAACAAATTCGTGGGAAAGTTTTATTCCAATCAAAAGGCATTTGAGTTGCGCACCAAGATAGCTACCTTCACTCAGATGGAGGGAGAGCCATTCTACGAGCTGTGGAACGCTTTAATCCCCTGCTGATACAATGTCCACACCAACATTTCTGCTTCACATGCTAAACCAATTTTTTTATGATGGGTTGACACAGCAATGCTAGTACATAGTGGACAATACAGTAGGAGGAGCTGTAGGAGAGAGGATGGCTGAAGAAACGTATGAAATCTTTGAAATGTTGGGGGCTAATTCTTAACAAAAGGGCGTTAGGGGAAGAAGAGATGAAGTTTGTGAAGTGAACTCGAATCAAGAATTTACTATGCAATTAGCTGAGTTGACGAGGCATGCAAAGATGATAACTACAAGGCTACCCCATAACGTTCCAAACCAAGAGGTGTGTGGTATCTGTGGAACTTTAGGTCATGGAGCTAATATTTGTTCATATTCATACGAACCTTTTGATGGGGAGGAACAAGTGAATGCACTTAACAGTTTCCAACCAAGGGAGTGAAATGATCTGTATTCAAACACCTATAATCCTTATTGGAGAAGCCACCCTAATTTTTTTATAGAAGACCAATAATCCACCAATGCAAACTTAGTAATAATACCAAAATTTTTAGAGGCCAAATTATTACTAAGGGTAATCCTCAAATCAAAACCAACCGGGCAAGCCTTCCTTGGAGGAAAGCCTGAATATGTCTATTTAGGTCATAACTCAAAATCAGGAAATGAACAATAAGAGGTGTAACTCTTCGGAGGCATTTATGAAGAGGATTGAGATCTAAGTAGGGCAACTCATTACTTAGATGCACAATAATCAAAAAAGAAAATTGCCTAGTCAATTCGAGCAAGGCCAAGCAATCACTGTTTTGAGAAGTGGTAAAGTGATTGATAATCATGTTGAGTTTCCTTCTAAACTGTTTAATGTCGATAATCAAGAGAAGGAAAGCCTCACCCAAGAAGAAGAAGAGTGGAATGAGAAAAGCAGCCTCACCCAAGAAGAAGATGAGTGGAATGAGAAAAACAAAAGGATAAACTTTTTAAGTCACATTCAAAAGGGTAAATAACTTAAACATGACACTAAGGACAATGAAGGACAAAAACTGTACAAGGCGATAGATCCTTATCGACCACCAATTCCTTATCTAAGTCCCTTAAGGAATCGAAGCAAGATGAGCAATTTTCCTATCTATATCATAGGCTTTCTAAGGTCAATGTTAATCTGCCCATGTTAGATATGATGAGGAACATTCCAGCTTATGTCAAGTTCTTCAAGGAACTAAGCACCAAGAAACAAAAGCTTGAACCTAACGAAAAGGTGCTAGTTTCAAAAGTAGAAAGTGCAATTATACAGTCGCATTTACCCCCCCAAACTAAAAGACCCAGGACGTTTTATCGTGAAAATGTCAATGGGTAATAGTGATGAGGTTAATGGTATGCTTGATCTTGGAGCAAACAAAAACCTTATGCCTCACTTTGTTTATGGGAAATTAGATATAAGACAGTTAAGACCTACTAATTGAGCCCAAGTTTATATTATTAATTGGCTGCATTTTCATAACTGTTAATGCACTTTTTGACTCCTAATTGTGACTTTTGTGCTTAAATTAGTTCCTTATAGTGAGCTCATATTATTTGTAATTTGTTAGTAAAATTATCGCAAATTGATATTAATTGCATTATAATTTTTCCAAGGACAATTGATGCTGTAAATTGTGATTTAATTATAGGAACACAAGGAGTCAACCATACCAAGAAGTCAACAGGTCATAAGCCTTCCAGCACGTCGCGACGCATCCAACAGAACAAATCAAGTACGTTGCGACGTATGCCAATTTCCAAGTCGCGGCGCGTCAATGGACAACCGCACGTCGTGACGTTAACAAATCAACACGTCGCGGAGAGCAAGCAAGAGCCGCACGTCGCAACGTCCATTAATTGTCTTGTCGCAACATGCAGACGAAAACTCGGACTCCAAATGAAAATTTCCCTAACTGTATTGACCCGACCCGTATCCATCATGTATAAAATTGCCGAATTAGGTCATAAAGAGGGACGACTGGCTACACATATCAAAACATATACACATACAGAGAGAATATATTCATTTTTCAAAAACCTAGAGACGATCCGACACTTCACCACTGCCGTTCTCCATCCACGACCAGCAACTGTCAATCACTTCATCATCATCCACGCATCATCATCTACACCGCAGGATCATCTCTACCATGGATGCCATCGGAGTTACAACAGTGTTGAGGACTACGACCGTCATACTTGGCTAGGCACTCCAACCTCTTGAAGATGTAGCATCGGCTTGAGTTCATGGGCTTCAAAGGGGAGTAATCATTCATTGTCTGAAGTTTAGTTATATTATTGTAAAACTCTGAGTTAGAGTTTACGGTTATATGATTAAATTAGCTTGGTTATAGTTTAATCG
>JANKOE010000005.1:49229994-49241117 GCA_026284465.1 Erythroxylum citrifolium | reverse complement strand
GAACAAGGCGACTTATCAGAACCGTGCAAGCATAAGTCGACTTACACATGTGACAAGTCGACTTATCACTTACAAATTCCAGGCGAAACCTAATTTAATTGATGAGATTAAAACCGCCTAAGACAGTGATTCTGAGCTAGCTAAATTGAGAATAGTTGTCCAGGATGGTAAGGTGACAAAGTTCAGTATAGTGGATGGAGTATTGAAATGTGGTAACAGGTTATGTGTACCTGACATAAATGGGTTATGATAAAGAATTATGCATAAGGCACATTATACACCCTATAGTGTGCACCCTGGAACCACCAAGATGTACCATGATGTTAAAGGTATGTATTGGTGGCCAAGTATAAAGAAAGATGTAGCCCAGTTTGTATCCGCCTATTTAACTTGTCAACAAGTCAAATTTGAACATCAAAAGCCCACAGGGCTATTACAGGAGCTACCGCTACCTGAGTGGAAATGGGAGCGGATTACCATAGATTTTGTTATTGGACTGACAAGAACGCCAAAGGGGCATGATTCTATTTGGGTTGTAGTCGACAGACTCACCAAGTCAGGCTACTTTATTGCAGTTAAAACCACTTATAGTGCAGCTTAGTTAGCCAAATTATATGTTGACAGAATTGTGAAGTATCATGGAGTACCAGTGTCTATTATTTTTTATAGAAGAACGTAGTTCACCTCTAGATTCTGGAAAAAACTACAAGAAGCCATAGGTACATAGCTGAATTTTAGTACAACATTCCACCTACAAATTAATGGACAATCAGAGAGAACAATCTAGACATTCCAAGACATGTTAAGAATGTGTGTCTTGGACTTTGGTGGAGATTGGGAACGTCATTTGCCTTTAACAGAATGTTCTTACAATAACAGCTGTCATTCCACCATTGGGATGGCACCTTATGAGGCATTGTATGGCAAAAAGTGTAGATCTCCACTATGTTGGACAGAAGTAGGAGAGAAACAGTTAAAGGGACCTGAACTAATTCAAGAAACATCTGCAAAAGTTCCTCTGATACAGGAAAGATTAAGAATGACTTTCAATAGGAAAAAGAGTTATACAGATTCTAAGAGGAGGGATGTACAGTATAAACTAGGTGATCAAGTTTTCTTAAAAGTCTCTCCTATGAAAGGTGTAGTCAGATTTGGAAAGAGAGGGAAGCTAAATCCTAGATATATTGGACTATTTGAGATCCTTGAAAGGGTCGGAAATGTGTCATATCAGTTGGCTTTGCCTCCTCATCTTAGCTACGTGCATCCAGTTTTCAATACATCAATGTTAAGAAAGTACATTCCAGATCCTTCTCATATATTACAAATCCCAGAAGTGGAAATAGCAGAGAATCTTTCTTATGAAGAAACTCGAGTTGCCATCATGGACAGACAAATTAGAAAATTGCGGAATAAATAGATTCCGATGATTAAAGTCCAATGGCGGAATCAAAGAGTTGGGAATGTACATGGGAAACAGAAGAACAATGAGAACCAGATATCCATAGTTGTTTCCCAAATAAGGTAAATTTCTAAAATTTGTGGACGAATTTTAATAAGGGGGGAGAATGTAACACCCGGTATCTGATTTACAAAAAAAAAACGGTATAAAAATCGGTATTTGAGACTAATGTCATTAAAACCAGGACAGTGAATCATAATTTTTGGTGACATCAAATTAATGATGTTTGACACTTTTTCGGTTGTTACAGGAAATTGTACGAGCGGATTTTAAAGAACCAGTACGAGAGGGGCATTTTTGTAAATAATGAAAAGAGTAGCTTATAAAGGAAGCTAAGTGCAAATAAGACAAAACACTTGTCTTTCTCCTCCCTTACTTGGTCGAATTCACCATGGAAGCTCCTCTTTCAAAATTTTCAAGCTTTGTAACAAGAAAGTGAAGGAGAATCAAGCTGATCAGTTGATACAAAACAGTAAGCCTCGGTCTCGACACTTGATTCTACCTATTGGAATTTAGTTTCTCACTTTCTTTTGCCATAACTATGAAACCCACTTGATGAAATTTATGGGTTTGATGATTTTGATGATGGATTCTTATTCTTTGATGTCTAATGACTAATTAACACGAGGAAATTTTCATTTTTTATGGTGATTTGGGCCTAAACCAAAACCTAGGGTTTTGGAGTCCAAAGCTACCAAGGGAGGCAGATTCATAGGTCCTTCTTATATAATTTTTTGAGCTGTTTAACGTGTGAATTTGAAGAAACTCAAATAGGGTTTTGGTTTAGGTTCAAATCACCATAAAAAATGAAAATTTCCTCATGTTAATTAGTTATTAGACGTCAAAGAATAAGAATCCATCATCAAAATCATCAAACCCATAAATTTCGTCAAGTGGGTTTCATAGTTATGGTAAAAGAAAGTGATAAACTAAATTCCAATCGGTAGAATCAAGTGTCGAGACCGAGGCTTACCGTCTTGTATCAACTGATCGGCTTGATTCTCCTTCACTTTCTTGTTACAAAGCTTGAACATTTTGAGAGAGGAGCTTCCGTGGTGAATTCGGCCAAGTAAGGGAGGAGGAAGACAAGTGTTCTTATTTGCACTTAGCTTCCTTTATAAGCCACTCTTTTCATTATTTACAAAAATGCCCCTCTTGTACTGGTTCTTTAAAATCCACTCGTACAATTTCTTGTGACGACTGAAAAAGTGTCAAACATTATTAATTTGAGTTACCAAAAATTATGATTTACTGTCCTGGTTTTAATGACATTAGTCTCAAATATTGATTTTTATACCGATTTTTTTTTGTAAGTTAGATATCGGGTGTTACATTCCTCCCCCTATTAAAATTCGTCCACGAATTTTAGAAATTTACCTTATTGGGGAAACAACTGTGGATATCTGGTTCTCATTGATTCTTCTGTTTCCTATGTAAATTCCTCAATTCTTTGATTCCGCCACTGGGCTTTAATCATTGGAATCTCTTTATTCTGCATTTTTTCTAGTTTGTTTGTCCATGATGGCAGCTGGAGTTTCTTCATAAGAAAGATTCTCTGCTATTTACACTTCTGGGGTTTGTAATACATGAGAAGGATCTGGAATGTACTTTCTTAACATTGATATTGAGAATGATGTCAGTTGATGATATGAGATGATCATAGATTGACAGCTTATAAGTAGATAATGTATGTTAGAATTACAGATTGAGATCCTTACTTCATTCAAAACTGTTAAGTAGGTATACGGATAATTAATCAGACAAACGAATGGGTCACGCCAGATTTTCAGTAGAATATAGAAAAGTTAGGCTTACTACGGGTTTTGGTGACGTTAAGCCTACCCATTTCCTAGTGCTAACACGGTCCAAAAGGCGGGTCGTGTTAGAGGGTATCAGAGATTGTCAAGGTAGCTAATGGACAGGTTCTAAAAGTTCAGGGGACTGGGATTGTTATAATTGTTGATAAATTGATCTTAAGTGGTGTTCTTCATGTGCCTGGCTTGGATTGTAATCTGTTATCTGTGAAAAGGATTACTAAAGAGCATAATTGCACAACTAATTTTGGTACTGATGGTTATGTTTTCCAGGATTTGGAGTCGGGGAAGAGGATTGAAAATACTAGGGAGTTTGATGGATTATATTACATTTGCAACTCAAGAAGGAATATAGCTCATGCTATTTTATCTTCTAATGAAGAAATTGCACTTTGGCACTATAGGTTAGGCCACCCTAGTTTATCTTACATGAAGCATTTGTATCCTACTTTTTTCAATAAAAAGGAATTTTCTTTTCGGTGTGAATTCTGTCAACTCTCTAAACACACTAGAAATTCTTATACACCTCGAGCCTATAAACCCACTAAGTCTTTTTCCATCATTCATAGTGATGTCTAGGGGCCATAAAGGGTCAAAACCAAAAACAATGTTAAATAGTTTGTAACCTTTATTGATGATCAAACAAGATTGACTTGGGTATATCTTTTGAAAGAAAAAGTAGAAGTTTTTCAGGTATTTAAGGAATTTTATTCCTTTATACTAAACCAATTTCACACAAAAATCCAGATTTTAGGAAGTGATAATGGTAAATAATATCCAAGTCAATCCTTTGGTCAATTTTTAACTAGCAATGGTATTATACAAAAGAGCTCATGCACTAATACACCACAACAGAATGATGTTTCAGAAAGAAAAAATAGACATTTGCTTGAGGTTGCTAGATCTATTATGCTTACAACAAATGTTTCAAATCATTTTTGGGGGGATTCTATTCTCACTTTTGCTTATTTAATAAATAGAATGCCATCAAAAGTTTTGGGGTTTCATGCACCTTTACAAAAATTGCTTGAGATTTTGATTTATCCCTCGGTTCCCTTTGTTAATGCTCTACCTCAAAAGATTTTTGGTTGTGTTGCCTTTGTGCATAATTACCATTGTGGCAAACTTGAACCTAAGGCCCAATAAGTGTATTTTCTTGGGTTATTCTTCTACTAAAAAAGGTTATAAGTATTTCTCTCCTACTCTAAAGCGTTATTTTGTTACTTTGGATGTGACCTTCTTTGAAACGCAAGCCTATTATCCAAAAATACCCATTCAGGGGGAGATAAGTGAGATTGAATGGTTCTTTTTGGGAAGTGATGGCTCACCGGACACACTACACCAAGAAATTCTGCCTTCTGCACCTAGCCATGACTCAATCAGACCTATAAAGGACTCTGATTCTCCTAAAAACACCTCTGTTTTGCCTAGTCCTCATCAAACCATACCTGATTCTTATGAAACCACCTCTGAAACTCACAATTTTGATAACATAAGACTTGAGGTACCAGATCCTGACACCACCATTCCCATTGAAGCTACTAATATAGCCGGTTCCCGTCACAAATCTGACCAGAATTGCATAGAAAACAATGAATGTGATAAAGAGAAGGATACTAAAATTAGGGTGGACAGACAGGAAGACAAAAATCCTGAGGTGCAACCACAGTTTTACTCAAGGAGGAAAGGCAAACAGCAGGCACAATGTGAAGCAAAACCAAAAAAATTCATCACACTTCCCGAACAAGGCCATGAATCAGGACCTACTGCAAATTATGAGGAGTTAGAATGGCCAATAGCTCTAAGGAAGGGAGTAAGATCTTGTACAAAGCACCCAATCAACAATTTTGTTTCTTATAACAGGTTATCACCACATTTTAAGGCTTTTGTGACTCAGTTATCTATTGAAAAATTACCTGAAAATTTCCAGGAATTAGTAAAGGATCCTAAGTGGGGAGAAGCTATAGATGATGAGCTTTCAAGAAGAACCAGACCTGGGTAGTAACAGATTTACCATAGAGAAAAACAGTGGTTGGCTGTAAATGGATGTTCACCATCAAAAATAATCCTAATGGAAGCATTAACTGGTACAAAGCAAGACTTGTAGCTAGAGGTTTCACACAAACGCATGGGATTGACTACCAAGAGACTTTTGCACCTGTAGCAAAACTCAATATTGTTAAGATTCTATTGTCACTAGCTACAAATCTTAATTGGCCATTGTATCAATTAGATGTAAAAAAATGCCTTCCTCAATGGTGATCTTGAAGAAGAGGTATACGTGAAAATACCATCGGGACTAGAAGAAGCTACACATCCTTAGAGGGTATGCAAGCTCAGAAAATCACTCTATGGCCTGAAACAATCACCTCGGGCCTAGTTTGATAGATTTACAAAGGCAATGAAGAAACTTGGCTACTACCAATGTCAAACTGATCACACCTTGTTTGTTTGACAGCTGATTAGTCGTAAAATGACTATTCTTATAGTTTATGTTGATGATATTGTTATTACAGGTGATGATTGGGAAGGCACAAAGGAGCCAAAAGGTGCTTTGGCTTGAGGATTCGAAGTTAAAGATATGGGCTATTTGAGATATTTTTTGGGGATGGAGGTGGCCAAATCTAGTAAGGCCATTTCAGTGTCCCAAAGGAAGTATACACTTGACCTTTTATAGGAAACTGGGATGATGGGGTCAAAGCCTGTTGAGACACCCATGGAATCAACATATAAATTGCGTCTTAAAGAAGAAGGCACACCAGTGGACACAGGTAAATATCAAAGATTAGTTGGAAAACTGATCTATTTGTCTCACATTAGACCAGACATTAGTTTTCCTGTGAGTGTGGTTAGTCAATTTATGAGCAACCCTTAACAGGAACATATGGATGCAGTACTTAGAATCTTGAAGTATTTGAAAATGACTCTTGGAAAAGGATTATTCTTTAAGAAAAGCGAGACAAGGAGTATTGAAGTATTCACAGATGCTGATTGGGCTGGATCAGTGACTGGTAGGAGGTCTACAATAGGTTATTGTACCTTTGTGTGGGGTAACTTGATAACTTGTAGAAGTAAAAAATAACCAGTGGTTGCTAGAAGCAGTGCAGAGGTTGAGTATAGAGCACTAGCATTGGGAATTTGTGAAGGAATATGGATTAAATGACTCTTGGCCGAACTTCAAATCAAACTAGAGCCTCAGATGAGGGTGTGGTGTGACAACCTAGCAACTGTTGGGATTGCAAAGAATCCTATCTATCATGATAGAACTGTGAAGAGACCATTTCACCACAACAGCTTAAGCTGTTGTGTGAGGTCAACTTAATTGGTTTTATATATTCGCTAACAAGAACTAAATATGTGGAGATAGATCTTCATTTCATAAAGGAGAAAGTAGATTCTAGTTTGATTGATCTAGCTCACATTCCCACTAGCAAACAAGTTGCAAATGTTCTCACAAAAGCACTTACTGGAGTCAGATTTGAAGAGTTAAGCAACAAGCTGGGAATGATCAACATCTATTCACCAGCTTGAGGGGGAGTGTTAGGGGGAGTGTTAGAAGAATATTTTCAGTTTTATTACTTTATTTGTTTCCTTATTTGCTCAATAGTTTATTTCCTAAAATATTGTTTTATCTTTTCCATTTTTGGTCCCTATTTTCACGGGATCTTATTTACTTCTTTCTAGACAATAATCAAGGGATTGAATAGCAGAAAAATAATACATAGAAATTATCCTCAAATTTGTTCAGAAACTAATGAGTGTTTGTTGAGTGGGCTAATGATGTTGTTTGCTTGATACATTAATTTATGTTACCAAAAATTTTCAACTTTGCTGAATGTTTATCCTTATTTTTATGCTTAGCATGGAGGTCACACGAATGCTTTTACTGCTTCTGTGAACACAAACTTTTTTTTTGATGTAAATGTTGATTGTTTCGAAGAGGCTTTGGACAGGTATGCACTGCTTACCCTTTATTGCTAGCTTGTTATTTTCTTAAATCTTCTCAATCTTTATAAATTTGATTGCTTGTTTGTGGATTTCTGTTTAGGTTTGCTCAATTTTTTATAAAACCATTGATGTCAGCTGATGCTACCACAAGGGAAATCAAAGCTGTTGACTCTGGTTGTTTGTTGCTTACGATCTCTCTCTTCTTCCCTTTTTCCCCTCTTTCTTTGTTTTCCTTTTTAGTGTTTATTTTTTATTAATTTCTTAGTTGTTTTCATCAAGTAAATGTGTTGGCTTGTGCAATTAGTTGTGATTACTCATTTCTTCGTCTTTCCCTTATTTGTAGAGAACCAAAAGAATTTGTTGTCTGATTCTTGGAGAATGAATCAGGTATTGCAAATTGTTCCTTGACTTTGGACAATTGATCCTTGAGGGATAGATTGTGTGTATCTTACAAGTGAACTTACTTGAATATGGACAAGTTTATGGACAAGTTTAGTGTAAACTTATTGATGAATGTCATGGACATAACATAATATACTAAAAAGAGTAAGGGAAAGAAAGGAAGTAAATGTTATGTTTCGTGGAAGTTTCATATATTTCTAGATTAGGATATGCAATTTGTGTATATGGTTATTTGTGTTGCTCATAAAAAATGATCAATGCAAATTTTGACATTGAAAATTTTAAATATGATTATTCGTGTGAACTTGTTGCTAAATGTAGGTTCAGAAACATATCAGTGATGAAGGCCACCCATATCATAAGTTCAGTACAGGTTAGTTGCACTTCGATACCTCTCTCTCTTTACATATGTATTGCTTATTCCTTATGTTGTTAGTAACTAATGGACAACATTGATCGTAGCTGATTTGCATGCAAAGGAATAGCTATGTGTGAATATGTTATGCACTTGTTATACAATGATATGAATAAAATGTAGCCAACTTTTGTTGCATATATCAACGATTTTGTAACTTTTTCAGATATATCCACAATGTTATGAACTTATTATACAATGAATGCACCCAGGAAATTGTTGTCTAGATATGTCTCTGTAGTGCCAAATGATTTGATCCATAGGACTTAACTGGTTGTTTCCATTTATTTCAAGGTGTAATGATATCAAGCCTTTATATAAAAGACTAAGGCTATGTTTGGTTAAACGTAAAGTTTTTAATAGCATGGAATGGAATAGAATGGAATGAAACATAAATGGATGTAATATTAGAAAATTGTTGTTTGGGAGGGATGAAATGGTTCATAATGTAATGTAGTGAAATGTTATTTGGATGAAGGGCTTATAATGTAATATAGTGTAAAGTTGATAATTTTACATTCCATTTTAAACCCCCCAAATCGGAGGTTTTTCGTTTTTACTGTTTAGGATGAAATGTGATGTAATATGAAACTCTTATTTTCTATCCCATTCCATTATAAAACCTCCTCCCAAATGATAGAATAATATTACATTTCATTTAATTCCATTATAAAGCCTCCAGCCAAACATAGCCTAAGCTTCACTACCAGTTTTTTGACACTTACATTTGGGTCAAAATAATAGTTTTGATTGGTTATCAGAAGACTAGCAGAAAATACTATATGACTTTGTCATTGAAACTAATATCAATGCTCAATATATTTATTGATATTTGTTGCGTATGTCCACAATTTATAATTTTTTTGTATGTTTTAAATGCATAGGTAATTGGGATACTTTGGAAGTCAGACCAAAAGAAAGGGGACTAGATATCAGACATGAGCTTATGAAGTTCTATGAAAAAAATTATTCAGCCAATCTAATGCATCTAGTGATTTATGCAAAAGGTTTAAATCCTTTCTGTTTTGTTGCTTTGCTATTTGGTAGTTTTTATCAAAAACAATTATTTTGATTTCAATTTGAATATTACAGAAAGCCTTGACAAAATTCGATACCTTGTTGAGTGCAAATTCCAAGAAATTCCAAACAAAAATATAAGTTGTTTCTCATTTCCTGGTCAACCTTGCACGTCAGAACACTTACAGGTATGCGTCAATGATTTTAATTTTTAAAATTTTTGATGTTGTGGTAGTAGAAAACTTTTAGGCGCAAAGATATGTGTATGATGCATACATATAAATCTTTAGGTTTCTCATTATAGGGCTATGCATGTAAAGGCTTTGTAGTCTTATGAGAACATCATCTTTTCCTTTTGATTCTTTATTTTGTTTGCTGCAGATACTTGTTAGAGTTGTCCCAATAAAACAAGGTCATACGTTGAGAATTATATGGCCTATAACTCCAAGCATTCTGCACTATAAGGAAGGACCATGCAGATATCTTAGTCATCTTATTGGCCATGAAGGAGAAGGATCTTTATTCTTTGTCTTGAAGACCTTAGGTATGTTTGGACACCCTTGATGTGCGTGAGGGAACACTTATTGAAAAATATGATGTAGAACAAGTCCTAAAAATTTAAGGGGACAAGAGAATTGAGAGAAATCACAAATGGAAGAGGGAAACAAGAGAATAGAGAAATAGAGAAGAAAACAATAGAATAGAAACAAATCGAAGAAGTTTAGAAGAGAATAAAAGGAAAGAAACTAGAGTATATGTTGATAGTCGAAATTAATAATCGACAAGCAACTAACACTAAAGCTAAGCATCCTACTCATAATGATTTTTGATTAATTTGAAACTAATTTAGAATGTAAATAGGTATATAGTGCACTTCATAATCTAAATTAAATTTTGATATGACTTTACATCCTTAGAAAATAATTGAAATTGAAAAAGAATTATAACAAATATTTGATAGATCCACTTGTTGAATGGCTAGACATTAATCATCTTTATTGATCAGATGAGTTTTGGAATTTTTTTTGTTTAATGTGATTTGCTTTAGGGACATGGTATATTGTTGTTCCCTTGCTTACAATTTCTCACATGAGAGTACACAACATAATATGTTTTCTTTTAACTATGTTGCCTCGGCGTAATATTACTCCCTGCCGCCCCATTTTCTAACAATTTTCAATTATCCCTCTTTGCAAAATTGCAAGAAGATTGAGAATGCAAATATAGTTACCTTTTTGACCATTTTAGATGTCTACTAGTCTTATTATTGTTGATTATAGGACATTTTATGCAAACTTCGTTATTGTTAGTGTTTAACTATGATTAGAACTCAACTAGTGCGGGCCACTTAATTGGAAATATTACAAATATTCTTCTTCCTCCAATGAGATATTGCTTATCAAATGATTATTTCTATTTTAATCTGATAGTATGTGGGTCATTTGGAAACAACTTCTCTACTAATTAGGGGTAAGGCTGCGTATTACTAGATTTCCCCAGACCCTGCGTCTAGCGGGATTTATACTGGATGTTGTTATTTGTTTGCTTAGCATAAAAATTGTCATTTAATATTAGCTGAGGAGTGGACCATGTAGAGATTCATTAGTTCCAAAATCTTGTACGACCTCCTCTTTATTTTCCTTTTGAACTAAGCATCTTGAAAACTACATTACCACATCTATCTACCTTTAAATGGATGCTTGTGTAGGGACATATGATTTCGTGCATGGCATTTTTTATTTTGGGTTAATTACATCGGACTTTCTGTGGTTTTGACTTCTTTCACTTCATTCCATAATTTTATAATATACCCCCTAAGGTATAGTTTTTGTTTTACTCGTACCCCCTGACATCATTATGTTAGACCTCCTATTATACAAGTTTACTCTAGAAGGGCAAGGGAAAGGGTAACCGAGTAAAGTTACTCCTTTCTGTTATGGGTAGGGGCTGATAGTTATTCGACATGCATGAGAGAATGAGAGAGAGGAGAGTTTGTTACATGTCTGACGTGAGCAGAGGGGGAAGTATAAATAATGTAATGATTGGGAAGGGGAGGGTAGCTTATGAC
>JANKOE010000005.1:49192493-49229894 GCA_026284465.1 Erythroxylum citrifolium | reverse complement strand
TGACTGTCGCACGAGGAGGGTGGAGGTGCTAGTCTTCGATGGAGATGATCCGGATGGGTGGATTTATCGTGTTGAGCATTTTTTCTTGGTGGGAAGATTCAACGAAATGGAGAAAATGGAGTTGGTTTCGCTCAGCATGGAGAAGAAGGCACTGGCTTGGTTTCGATTGGTGGAGGGTCGACGACCGATTCGAACTTGGGAGGAATGTAAGGGTTTACTTGTGGAAAAATTTCGACCCATCCAGGAAGGAATGGAACTTCCATCGACCGATTCGAATTGAGAAGGAGATTGAGGGCTTGCGTGAAGATTTTCAGAAGAACTTCGAGCTATTGATGGAGGAAAGGAAGCTGGAGAAAGAAGCATTGCAAAAAAATTGGGAGCAAATCTCAGCTCGAGGTAAAGGAGTTACGTGAGATAATGAAGCTGTTTGTGAGCTACAGAGAAGCCAATAAGAGGGGGGAGAATTCGGGCGACACGCGAAATGAAGGGGAGCCACACATGGACAAAGGGAAGGGGCCAATGGAACAAAGGTGGAGTTCTGGGCCACCGTCAGGGTGCGAACCAACAAAGGAACTCTGGCGATATCCCCCAGAGATCATTGGTCGGAATGCACCTCCACAGGAGTATGGGTGGAATAATGCGACTTACCGGGAACCACCTTATGGGTTGGCGCTCCAGGTAGGCGATTGATGGGGACCGTCGGAGGGGTGAGAGCGTGAACGAGAATTGCCGAGAGAAGGATGGAGGGATTTTACGGAGGAACAACCTTTGGGATATGCGCGACAGGGGGAACCTCGACGTGACTGTCGCACGAGGAGGGTGGAGGTGCTAGTCTTCGATGGAGATGATCCGGATGGGTGGATTTATCGTGTTGAGCGTTTTTTCTTGGTGGGAAGATTCAACGAAAAGGAGAAAATGGAGTTGGTTTCGCTCAGCATGGAGAAGAAGGCACTGGCTTGGTTTCGATTGGTGGAGGGTCGACAACCGATTCGAACTTGGGAGGAATGTAAGGGTTTACTTGTGGAAAAATTTCGACCCATCTAGGAAGGAACCTCGTGTCAACGTCTATTGGCCATCAAGCAGACAGGTACGGTAGATGAATACATTTGTAGATTTGAAGAATTAGCAGCTCCCTTATCAGAGCTACCGGATGAAGTGCTAGAGAGTTCATTCTTAAATGGATTATCGAAGGAAATCAGACTGGAACTATTAATTGCTAATCCCAGCAGTCTGCGTCGAATGATGACTCTAGCTCAACAGATAGAGGAAAAGAAAAAAGTAATGGGACGTGATAAGGGAAACAGAACAATGGGTGGTAATAAAATAAGTGGATACGGGGGATACAGACCGTGGGAGGCAGTGGGAGACAGTGAGAAACTTGGGGTTAAAACAGGGAAGATCGCGGCCACAAACAAAAACCCTGGGAATTTTAAACGTTTAACATTCAGTGAGATATAAGAGAAGAGGAAGCGGGGGCTATGCTTTAAATGTGATGAGAAATATTCACCAGGCCACCGATGTAAAATGATAGATTTGAAGGTTCTCACAGTCTTAGATGAAGAATTGGAAGTTAGTGTGTTGGAGAGTGTAGAAGATGATGTAGAGCAGGAAGGGGAATCGCAAAATCTAGAACTATCAGCTAGATCGGCAGATGGATTGACCTTACCCAAGACGATGAAGGTAGAAGGAGTTTTAGAAGGAGAGCCCGTAGTGATCCTCATCGACAGTGGAGCCACCCATAACTTTGTATCGAAGGAGCTGGCATTGAAGTGGAGTTCTAAATGGGATTACACTGACGGGTATGAAATAGCGATGGGGAATGGAGAAAAAGTAGCAAGAACTAGAATCTATAGGAACTTGAATTTAAGGATACAGGAATTAGAAATATGTGAGGATTTTCTGCCAATGAAGTTAGGCAACATAGATGTGATATTGGGCATAAAATGGTTGAGGACACTCGAAGATGTCTTGAATAATTGATGTACACTGACGAGGAAAATAAGATTGGAGGAAAAGAAATCATTATCAAAGAGGACCCAATCTTATCTAAATCCCTGGTGAGTGCAAAATCTCTTGGCAAGGATCTTAAAGAAGGGGATTTAGTGTACTGGTTGCAAATGGCAGAACAAGGGGAAGAGGTGAATTCAAGTATGAGGGTGGAAGACCCTAAAATCAGAAGTGTGTTGGAAGAGTATGGAGAGGTGTTTCAATTGCCACAGTCCTTGTCGCCCGAAAGAGGAAGAGAACACCACATCCACTTGATTCAAGGAGAAGGACCAGTCAGGGTCCGACCCTACAAGTATCCCCACTTTCAAAAGAATGAAATCGAGAGATTGGTCAAGGAGATTTTAGAATCGGGGATCATCCAAACCAGCACTTCACCTTATGCTAGTCCAGTTTTGTTAGTCAAGAAAAAAGATGGAGGGTGGCAGTATTGTGTGGACTATCGTGCTCTAAATAAGGTGACCATAAGTGACAAATTTCCAATACCTATAATAGAAGAGTTAATGGATGAATTGAATGGTGCGACTTTCTTTTCTAAAATAGATTTGAAATCCGACTACCATCAAATAAGAATGAAGGAGGAAGACATTAAGAAAACGGCTTTTCGAACCATGAAGGGCACTATGAATTTGTTGTAATGCCTTTCGGATTGACAAACGCTCCCACTACATTCCAATCCTGGATGAATTAGATTTTTAATCCCCATCTCAGAAAATTTATACTAGTGTTCTTTGATGACATTTTAGTTTACAACAAAAGTAAAGAGGAGCATCTAATGCATTTGAGGGTAGCTTTGAGTATTTTGAAGGAACAACAGCTCTATGCTAATTATAAAAAGTGTGTTTGTGGACAACCTCACTTGGAATATTTGGGACATAATGTATCCAAGCAAGGAGTGGCAGCGGATCAAACCAAGATTGAAGCAATGTTAAGGTGGCCGAAACCAGTAACCTTGAAGGAGTTGAGAGGATTCTTGGGATTGACAAGCTATTATTGGAAGTTTGTAAGAGGGTACAGCCACATTGCAGGGCCATTGACATAGTCGATCAAGAAGAACAATTTTTAGTGGACAACTGAAGCGGGGGAGGCTTTCAACAACCTTAAACAGGCCATGACCATAGTCCCCGTTCTAGCCTTGCCCGATTTCAATCAACCTTTTGTTTTGGAGACTGATGCCTCAGCTTCGGGGGTGAGAGCTGTGTTGATGTAGAATAATCGACTGATTGCCTATTATAGTCAATCATTATCAGTAGAACGAAGGGGACAATCAGCTTATGAGAGAGAACTCATGGCTATTGTGTTGGTTGTCAGGAAATGGAGATCTTATCTTCTTGGCCATAGGTTTGTAATTCGTACTGATCAGAAACCATTGAAGTTTTGGTTAGAGTAGCGGGAGATTCACCCCGATTATCAAAAATGGATTACTAAGCTGCTAGGTTTTGATTTCTCCATTGAATACAAACCAGGTAGAGAAAACAAGGTGGCGGATGCTCTATCTAGAGTGCAGTACCAAGAGTAGTTGCAGGCTTTAATGACATGTAAAATCATAGATATGGATGTTATCTTACAGGAAATAGAAGATGATAGCAAGCTAAAAGAGTTGACAGAAGTTGTCAACAAAGACGCTGGGTTCAGACCTCCATACATAGTGAAGCAAGGCTGACTCTACTACAAAGACAAATTGGTAATCTCTAATACTTCTGCATTTATATCCAAAATTGTGAAGGAGGGGCACGAGAGTTACTTGGGAGGACATGGAGGGCCATTAAAAACATATAAGTGAATCTCTAGAGAGTTGTATTGGGAGGGCACGAAGAAAGAAATTTACAGGTTTATGGCTGCTTGCTTAACATGTCAACAAAATAAATACTTAACTTTGTCACCAGTAGGATTATTGCAGCCCCTGGCGATACCCAATCAGGTATGGGATGAGACAACGATGGATTTTATCGAAGGGCTCCCCAAATCCCTTAGATATTCATCCATCTTGGTCGTAGTGGATAGGCTTAGCACGTATGCTCATTTCTTACCACTTAAACATCCATACACGGCACAAACAATAGCTGAGGTGTTCATCAAGGAAATTGTGAAGTTACATGGGTTCCCTAGATCGGTGGTTTCTGACAGAGATAAGGTTTTCATAAGTAAATTTTTGGGGGAGTTGTTCAAGTTAAACGGGATTGTTCTTAAATTTAGATCCTCCTATCATCCTCAAACCGATGGTGCTACTGAAGTGGTAAATAGATCAGTGGAAGCTTACTTAAGGTGTTTTGCAGGAGACACCCCCAAGCGATGGGCTAAATGGTTAAGATGGGCAGAGTATTGCTATAATACCTCCTATCATGTGACTCTTCGGACTACACCCTTTAAGGTCTTGTATGGGAGAGACCCTCCTCCTATTTTTCAGCTGGGATCAAGAGTGTCAAGATTGGAGTCAGTTGATGTCTTAGTACAACAGAGAGACCACTATTTGGTCAAAATTAAACAACATTTATCGAAGGCACAAAGCGATATGAAAAGTTGAGCTGATAAGCATAGGCAAGAGGTGGTTTTTCAAGTGGGAGATAGGGTATGGCTGAAGCTAGCTCCTTATAGACAACTAACTGTCATGAGAAGAGGCAATGAGAAGTTAGCCCCTAGGTATTTTGGTCCATTCCGAGTGTTAAGAAGGATTGGGGAAGTGGCATACGAATTGCAGTTACCCGATTCAGCCCGGATCCATCCTATCTTTCATGTGTCACAGCTGAGAGCAGTGGTGGGAGAGGATAGCGATAAGCTGATTTTACCTGACAAGTGGACAGAGGAAGAAGAGTCAACAGTGCAACTCGAAGAGGTCTTAGCAATAAGACCAAGAGGGGGATCCAAAGGCCTTGAAGTCTTGATCAAGTGGAAGGGCTTAGCAGATTCAGAAGCTATATGGGAAATATTCGATGATATGGTGGAACAATTTCCAGATTTTCACCTTAAGGACAAGGTGCAACTTATGGGGGGGAGCAGTGTTAGACCTCCTATTATACAAGTTTACTCCAGAAGGGCAAGGGAAAGGGTAACCGAGTAAAGTTACTCCTTTCTATTATTGGCAGGGGTTGATAGTTATTCGACGTGCATGAGAGAATGAGAGAGGGGAGATTTTGTTACATGTCTGACGTGAGCAGAGGGGGAAGTATAAATAATGTAATGATTGGGAAGGGGAGGGTAGCTTATGACTAAGAATATTCTGATGAGCCTTAGACTAGGAGAGAGCAGCACTCTCGAATTTGTCTGCAAATTACATTGTAACTTGACAGAATTGAGTTATATGTTAATAATATTCAGTGACAAACCTCTCAAGTACTGAGAGTTCTATCACATTATTCGTTAAGTTCTAGCAGAAAATGGGCAAACAATATGGTGTGATTTAATTAAGTATTATATGGTACAACACTTGTCATGCTTGTGCCACATAACACATATTGTCTTATGGTTTGGGAGATGTAACAACCAAATGAGTTTGCCCACATATAGACAATGTCGTGACTTTGGGAAATGACAACAACCAAGGTTGTTTTATGTGGCATAACTATGATGGGTGTTGCATGACGTAACACCTTATTAAGCCATGTGATGTTGTTTGTCCATTCGTTGTTAAATTTTCTAATAAAAAATAACTTCAAGAGGTACAAGTGAAATAGAAACCAAAACTTAGATGGTTTATGATAATTTTTAAAAAAGGTGCAAATCATAGGAGGGTCTAATGTGCTTAACCCTTTTATTTTTATGTACTAATTTTTTCATTCTTTTGAGGTTGCTGGAGAGATTTATGGTCCAACAAATATGCTAAGAAAGACTAAGTTTTGTCTCAATTTTGTGATTTGGGTTATTGATTTGAGAGGCATAAAAAAGCTCAAGATCTTAAACTGATTATGTTGGAGTTCTATTCAATTGATAATGACATTTGCATAACAAATGGTGAATACAATTCTATTTTTTTGGCACCTTTTTTCCTAGTAGCATCTTTGTGGTTCTTGGTTATATTCCAAGAGATTTTTCCATCATTTGCAGTTCCCATCATGAAACAAAGATGAGTAAACTGAACTTAAGGCAAGTTTAAGATATCTAAGTGGTTGTCTTCAATGTTAAAAGGGCTAATGAGGGCTAATGATATTCTGGAAGGGTATTTCATAAGAAAATTTTGTAGATGATAAGATATAAATGTAGTGATCAAGAGTACTAGAGCATAGCTCTTTGGTCTTAGTTAACAATTAAAGGGAATATAGAAATATGTTCATATGATGCATTATAGGACTTTTCTCGAAAGATGTGAAGTTGCCTAACTAATTTGTGCATGTGTACATGCCCTAGTGCAAAATTTCTTTACTAAGGTTAAAGTTACATATAATATTGATGTTTCTCTTGCCGACTTTCATATTTTTATATTTGATTCTATTTGTTTTTAGAAGTTGTGTAATATGGTTTCCTTGATCAAATTGTAGGATGGGCTACTGGTTTGTCTGCAGGAGAAGCGGATGGAACAAAGGACTTCTCTTTCTTTAATGTAACGATTGATCTTACAGATGCTGGTCATGGTTAGTTATTTAGTCATTTTCCCCTTCACCTGACTTCTTTATAATCCTTTATTTTCATATTTGTCTTCTTTATAAGTTGGTTGCATAGAAATTAATTATCTATTTACTTGGACATAGCAACATTCTTGTGAGACTGATACTATCTTTTCAATATTCAACTTCAGAGCACATGCAAGGCATCATAGGGTTACTATTCAAATACATTTGTCTCTTGCAACAATCTGGGATTTGCAAATGGATTTTTGATGAGGTATGAAAATGCTCTCTACCTTGTATGTTTGGTTACTTTGACGTCAACAATTGACCTACTTGCTTGTGCTGCTCAAGATAACAATGTTAGTGTTTGGAGTTTTTATTAGCTGTTATTGACCCTAAGGTTATGAAATCAAATCACTAACCTAACATGAAGGATGATATGATTCCTTAATAAATAGGATATATGACCATATTACTTACCATATAAATATAACTCTTACATGTATATATCCATTGCTACTTACCATATAAGTTGAACTATCATATGTTTGTATAATTAGTGTAGACATTGTTAGTAAGTGTAGCAAATTACTTTTCGTTCTATGAATACTTGCAACATGGCATTAGAGCCAAAATAGGTGGTGTGGTTCTTTGATCCTCCTCGATGATGTTTGTTTCTACCAGTAGGTGATTACA
Source organism: Erythroxylum citrifolium (assembly GCA_026284465.1). NCBI lineage: Eukaryota > Viridiplantae > Streptophyta > Magnoliopsida > Malpighiales > Erythroxylaceae > Erythroxylum > Erythroxylum citrifolium. The sequence goes on along the minus strand of JANKOE010000005.1, from coordinate 49,222,653 downwards.
CCACTAGCAAAGTCCTCATGGTGGACAATAGTCTAGTTTGACTACCCACTTTTCTATATATGCGAACTCTAACCCATTGTTTGCCCTGTAGATTTTTAGACCTATTCATCATTTTTTTTTTGTGATTGCTACTTTGGAGTTATTCTTTTTATAGTCAATGTCCTTGTGTGTCTAAGACCTCTCAAATCTTGTTTGAGAATCTTAGTGTCTAGTTTATATCCAAAGTTGTTAGTACGTACAATTGCATGCATTAGGTTAGAGTTTGACTTGTTTACTTCTTTGATCTCTAGTTTTTCATGTAAACATCAACTCTTCTCCATTCACCAATCCCTCTACCCACACTTATTTTCTTGGATCAATTGTTAGCAATACTAGGTTTTGCCTTGCTGAATTATCATTATCTTTTTTTTTTTCAATTTGCTATTACTCGATCTACCTAATTCAGTTTCTTGATGTATGGTATTGTGGCTTATTTTGAATACCATTGTTGACTAATGGTTGAGGTTTTTGAGATTTAGTGGTGGTTTTAGATTTAATTGCTATGACTTCTAAGATTATCACAAGTTAAGTGGAAGAAACTATTTTGGATTGGAGTAAAGTTGTTCAGAGTTTAATTTCGGACCATTTATATAGACAACCACCTCACTAATGACCCGTTGAATGATGATAAAAAAAAAGAAAATTGGTTGTGTGATGATCCAAAAAAAAATTCATGCAAATTCATAATTCTGTTGAACTAAGTTAATTGATTTGATCAGTCATCATAAGTTTGTTAGAGAGCTTATGTATTATTTGGATATTCGGGGTCCAAGTTCTATTGCCTCTAAATCTAGTTTTTGATATTTGGTCACTTTTGTGGATGATTATTCCCATACTACATGGCTATACCTAATGAGAATTTATCATACATGTTTCCTATATGCTATTCTTTTTATGCTGAAATACAAACACCATTCAAAATGTGGGTGCAAATTTTATAAAGTACCAATGTTACACTACCTCAGAATGGTGTTGTAGAATGTAGGAATAGGCATCTATTCGAGGTTGCTTGAGCTCTTCTCTTTCACCATAGAGTGCCTAGACACAACTATGGTTGATGATTTTTCTAATTTGTATTTTCTAATCAATTGTATGCCATTTTGTGTACTTAAGTGTAGCATTTCTTATGATACTATGTTCTTGTCCCAATCACTTTTTCTTGGAAGACCATGCATTTTTGGTTGTGTGTTTTGTTTGGGATGTTTGTCCATAGGTGTCTATCTTAGATCCAAAGTCTTTAAAATGTGTTGTCTATGGAAATTTTGGTCTTTAGAAAGGTTATTGTTGTGTTATTCCCCCTTCTTTGAATCACTATTTCGTCTCTCTTGATGTTACTTTCTTTGGACACATCCCATTCTTTTTAGAGTTTTCCATTTATTCTAGTGAGGGGGAGGGAGACGATCTTTTGGCATATCAAGTGACTACTCAACTTTGCATTAATGAAATCATTAAACTTCGCATTAGTAAGTGTAATCTTCTCAGTCTTTGCCAAATGACTCATCTCCTTAACCTACTTCTCAGTCTTAAGCTTCTAGTCTTAACCTTCCTATTGTTTGAAAAGGTAAACGATTACGTTCTCATCCCATTTCATCATTTGTGTCTTATAACCATTTATCCTATTCTTTACTTTATGCTGGTTGGTGAGCTGCTATGCAAGATGAAATGAAGGTTTGGATGAGAATGGTAATTGGGAATTAGTAAACCTTCTAGCAAGTAAACGGGTTATTACTTGTAAGTGGTCTATGCAGTCAAGGTTAATCTTGGTGGTTCAATAGCATGGCTTAAGGCTTGCTTGGTTAGGCTATGCTTATTTTTACGGAGTTGGTTATTCAGAAACTTTCTTTCTAGTTGCCAAACTTGCATCTTTTCGTCTATTTATTTCTTTTGTTGCCACTAATAATTGGCCTTTACATTAATTGGATATCAAGAATGTTTATCTCCATGGTGACCTTTAAGAAGTTCATATGGGGCAACTAATAGGATTTGTTGTTCAATGTAGTTCGGAGAGGTTTGTAGAATTCAAAAAACATCATATGAATTAAAACAAAGTTGCCATGCTTAGTTTGGGAGAATGTTGTATCCTTATTTTTCTTTATGTCACCTTTCTTTTTCTTTCTTAAGAATGCTTTATCTTTATTCAGTTTTTTATGGTCGCACATTGAGATCATTGCTACTTCTATTTTATCTTCTGTTAAATTTTGTAACTCAAAAGCAACATGTTTGACTTTGAGGGGAAGTGCATGGGCTATAACATGGAGGATTAATTACCAAAATGTTGTAGCTGGATTAACTGCAAAAGCAAAATTTAAGTCTGTAGCATTGGGCATTTTTAGTTATAATGGTTGATATTATTCTTGATAATTTAAATGTAAGGTGGAATGGTCCAATAAGGTTGTACTACAATAATAACTCAGTGATAAGTATCATTCACTATCTAATATAAAGATAAAATAAAGCATATCAAGATTGATAGACATCATATTTAATAAAATTGGAGGTTGGGTCGATTGTTACATAATTATTCTCCAATTGGAGGTCAACTTGTAGATGTTCTTATGAAACAACTGAGTGTGCAAGTGTTTTATAATGTTCTTGGCAAGCTACAAATAACAAATCCATATTTAACCAACTTGAGGGGGAGTGTGGAGAATAGGATTTATAACTTATCAGTCAACCACTGTTTGCATATGGATGATTGTTTGAGATGTGGATTGCTAAAAGCTAGCATATGTTAAGGAAAGTCAATCATATTTGTATAATAGTATGTTAGGAATTCTTATAGTTTTTCCTATTTATTATTGTAGTAAAGTTGTATGTGAAATTATTATTATCATTAAAATAAATCAATTTTCTGCCATTACGAGCACTTTTCATTAATTTGTTTCTTGTTTTACCAACGATTGGAAACTAAACTAAAGATGGAAAAAAGATATTTTTAAGTTGGCGAGAGCTAGATAACGGAAAGTAAGAGACTTAGATTAAGTTTGTTGTATAAAAGGTGAAACAAGGCGGGTACTTGCGGTTGAAAATAACATCAAGAGAAGATGACAAAGATACTTCTATAGTCTTTTTAATGAAGGAGTAGAGGATAACATCTCTTTAGGTGATCTTAGCACTTCTGAGAGGTATCATAATTTTACTTGTTGACATATCACAAGGAAAGAAATTAAAAGAGCTTTGAGGGAGATGAAGAGTAGAAGACAATAAGGCCTAATGAGATACCCATAGAGTAGTGGAAAAGCCAATGCGAAGAGGGTCTTATATGATTTGCAAACTTTTTAATTTGATCCTTAAGTTTGCCAAAATGTCGGATGAGTGGAGATTTAGTATGCTAATTCCTCTATAGAATAACAAAGGGGACATCCAAAGCTTTAACAACTATAGAGGCATCAAATTACTTAGTCATATCATGAAATTGGGGGGAAGTTGATTGAGAAGAGAGTGAGAAGGGATGCACCTATCTTGGAGAGCCAGTTTGATTCATGCTGGAAAGGTTCACGACAAAAGCTTTACATCTCCTTAGAAGATTAATATAATATTATAGAAAAAGACAAAGTAACTTATACATGGTTTTTATTGACTTAGAGAAGGCTTATGACAAGGTCCTTAGGAAAATTATGTAGAAGTGTTTATAAGTAATGAGGGATGAGTTTACTAAGAATATCTAAGGGGATGTGCCTTGATGTATGTTATTTGCTGATTATATTATTGTAGTAAATGAAACAAAAGAGAGTGTTAATATCAAGTTAGAATTTTAGAGGCATACATTAAGTCGAAGGGTTTTAAATTTAGTAAGACTAAGACTGAGGAGTACTTAGAACATAAATTTTTGGATCATATGGTAGCTTCTGATTTGGAGGTAAAGATTGGCTCAGAAGTTATACTACAGAAATATTGTTTTAAGTATCTAAGATCTATCATCCAAAGCAATGGAGAGATTGATAAAGACATTTTCCACTGTATCAGATTAGGGTGTTTTAAATGGAAAAATGCATTAGGAGTTTTATATGACAAGAATATACTACTCAAGCCAAAGGTAGATTCTATCATTTAGCGATTAGGTTGGTCGTGCTCTATAGGACGAATTGTTGACCCATAAAAAAGATGCATAGTTGTAAGTTAATGGTGGCGAAGACGAGGATGTTCTGTTGGATGTGCAACGTTACTAAAAGAGATAAAGTCAAAAATCTAATAATAAGAGATAAATCAAAGGTAGCTAATAGTAATGAAAAATTACGAGAGACAAGGCTTAGGTGACTCGGATATGTTAATAGTAGACATTCTGATGCTCCAGCAAGAAGATACAAAAAGATTGTGCTTAGAAACTGTAAAAGGGAAAAAAAATGCCTAAGAAGAACTGGGAGGGAGGTGATCAAGAGTGATATGACTGTGCTGAAACTTATTGAGAACTTGGCCCTCAATATAAAATTTTGACATATGAGGATATGAGTAAAGGATCTCAGTCTCATAGGTCTTTTAAACATATTCTATCAAGTATTATCGTTTGTTTTTAGTCTAAACATTTAATATGTAGTACGTTTCTCTTAGTTATTTAACATAAGTATTTCCTTATTTAGCCTAAACATTTTCTTGTAATAACTTGTTTGTTTTATTTATTTCCTTGTCTTCTTTTTTGTTTGTATATTAATTAATTAATTAATTATATTGTTATATTATTTTTAAGTCTGTGTTTTATTTTTACTTTTAATAATTATTATTTTAATATGTATTCTTTATTAATTTTTATTTTTTATTATATATTTTTTTCATATGGGTTTATAGGTAAGGTTGTGTACTTCTAGACCTATTCAAACCCTGCATACCAGAAGGACTTTTGTTGGGATGTTGTTATTTTTGTCTTGGTTCCTTAAGTAACAAGATCCTTTGTTTTCTTTTTTAAATGTCCTACAAAATTTGCCCCTTTGTTCAAGCATAATGTACTTGTATGTCTGTATGTCTATAACAAACAGTGCAAGCATCCATTGTTTTTATGAAGTACGCATGCATATACGTATATATCTATTTACATTGATGTATGCTTAATTGTAGGTTTATGTTTGCTCTTGTGTTTCATGTGTGTGTGTGTGTGTATATTTATGCAAGCTCATTGTTAGGATCTACGGGGTTGAGGGAGAGAATTGTTCTAGAAGGAGGGACAGGGGCTAGGAGGGAAATTGGTCTTCAGCTGAGGTGGCTAAGTAGTTAGAATAACCGAATGTACTAGGGGGCAGATGGGGATAAAAGGAGGACAGAAGAGAGAGTGAGGTAGGCTGAATATTTGTGAGAAGATTGTGACAGAAGGATCATCACCTTCTGAGGAGCATTTGCTCTGGTTAGGGAGGAGCTTATTCAGCTCTGGTTAGGGAGGAATACAATATTCCTATACTGTAGTGACATTTATACGTCACAATTTTACTACAATAATATAGTATTATTCTAGTATTCTGGGAGAGAGTCCTAACACTCATCCATGCCATATGGCTTGCATTATGGTTTTCTAGTAGTTATTACTAGATTCTTTTAATCTCATGTTGTGTTCCCTGAAATCCTACTGTATCCATCACAAAATTGATCTAGTTTTTTTATTTTGGATTTTTAGGAGTTATTACTAGATTCTTTTAATTTCATGTTGTGTTCCATGAAATCCTACTGAATCCATCACAAAATTGATCGAGTTTTTTTAAGTGTCTAACCTATTGTTTACTCTGGCATTCAACATTGGAACTTGTTTTCTTAGATTTCATAAAAAAATTTATAATTTGTTTAATCTGGATGAAGCTTGCAGCTGTTTGTGACACAGGATTCCACTATCAGGACAAAATCCCTCCGATTGATTACGTAGTCAAAGTTTCTCGTAATATGCAGGTAAGCTTTGCTCTACCCTAAATGAAGTTTGCAATCTTGAGAGCTTTTGCATAGTTTCTATTAGTTTACTGCTTTCTCCTTTAAGGCAGTCCAACATGTTGTATCCTGAACAAGGTTGTCCACTAATTGTTTTATTATGGGAACTAATTTGAAAGTTGTATGTGGCCAAGTTTGTATGGGTATGTTTTTAGTCAAAAAAAACTTTTTTGAGTTAATCCATGTGGGAAAGTGGGACCAATTTGCTGTAAAGACCATAGAAGCGTTTTAGATTTTCCAGTTCCATGTAACCTGTTATTATTGTCGTTTTTTTTCCTTGCACTTTGACTAAATTTGTGTATTGTGTGGCTATGTGCAACATACAATTTGTATCTGGTTCTATATTTCTCATCTATATGAAGGCTATTTTTTCCTTGTAGCATGTATGCTCTTTTGGAATGTATGCTGCAAGTTGTTCTTTTTGTTTATATGCATGTGATTCATGTACCAGCCTATTTATTTTAACTTTGATCTAAAAAATTGTGATTCCCAATTGATCTAATAACAATTCTTCTTTTCAAAGTTCAGATCTACCCTCCTCAAGATTGGCTCGTAGGGTCATCCCTTCTTTCTAATTTTAGTCCAAACATAATCCAAATGGTATTGGATCAACTTTCTCCAAACAATGTGAGGTGAGTTTATGTGGCTTAATGTGAATAGATCTATGTCTTTAATGGTTTTGACTTGATCAATATCTTAAAGGTGAATGATTGTTGAGCCAAAAAAAAGTGGATTAGATCTAAATGAGTTGAAAATTAAAGAAAAAAGGAATACATTACATATTTGTATGTATTAAGTAATGAGGAAACTATCATTCCACTATTATTTAACTTTGTCTTCTCTTTTATTTTTATTATTTGTTTAATTTACCATTAAAGATCATGCTAACCTTTGGAATTTCGCCGCAAGTGAAATTTCATTCGAAGTGCTTGTATACTATTTGCTATTATCAAGCTTCTTAGTTTCTACTATATATGGAAATCTTATTGCTACTAATTTAAATTGTGGAGGAAAATTAATCACTTTATTAAGTTACATACCATAAATCCTAAGAAACCACATCACAATAGGATTTTAAGGGGAAAGAAATTATTGCAGACGATAAGTAATAATAATTGCGAGAAAAACAAATAACGTCATATTGGCCAACATCACCATTTACTCTAAAAAAGTTATTTTTACCCATGCACACCGTTTATGTGATTGCTTGGGAATAACTACTAGAATCATGTGTCTCTTATGTAATGGTTGTTCGCTTCCTCTATTAAGTATCAGTTATGCAACAGATCTCTTAAGCAATAGCAAAATTTCGTTGTTTTCTCTCTCTATCTTCTTTATCTCTCTTTTCTCTTTGTAACAATTTTCAATCTCTTTCTTCCTCTCAATTGAATTCCGTGGAAACTAAGAATTGCTAAGTCACAATTCTTACCAAAATATTGATGTTACCCTTTTTATCAAGTACCATAGTGGTAAGATCACTATATACCCTTTTTATCAAGTACCACAGTGGTAAGATCACTATCCCATTTGTTATATGGTTTCGGGGTGATTTGAAGGAAATAACCATATTTCATTAATATCTGGGCCAAGAACTTGAAATTAAAGATTTGGATTAGGTGGGATTTTTTCTTGGAATTGGAGTTTATAGGTCTAATAAGGAGATCTTTTATCGATTCAAGGAAAAGCATGTTGTGACGCAAGCCAGTATATGCATGTATTAATTCCAATCGTAAATTACAATTAGTGATAGGTAAGGCTATTGATGTTGATAGATTTCAAAGGTTAGTTGGGAAATTGATTTATCTTACCCATACTATACCAGATATAAACCTATGCAATAATCATTATGAGCGAATTTATGCATGCCCCATTGCGAATCACATCTTGATATTCTTTTGTATTTTGAGGTATTTAAAATGAGCACCTGGAAATGGGTTATTATTCGCAAAGCATGGTCATCTTAAGATGGAAGGTTTTACAGATGTAGACTGAGTTGGTTCCCTCAATGATAAGAGATCTACTATTGGATACTGGACATTTGTAAGAGGAAATTTACTTGTATAGAGAAGCAAGAAGCAAAGAGTAATAGCTAGATCAAATATTAAGGCTGAATCGAAAGCCATTGCTCAAGGAATTTGTGAACTACTATGGCTTCAAAAGCTAATACTGGAATTACAATTGCCAAATGATATAATTGTCTTTATACTTTGATAACAGGGTTGCTATTATAGCTCGTAATTCAGTGCATTGTGATCCTACAGAACAACATTGAGATTGACTCACATTTTATCAAGGGAAACTTCAAACTTTGGATTGTTGAACATATATCATGTAGTTTCAACAAGTTAACTAGGTGCTTATTTTACATAAGGCATTGGTAGTTAACCATTTTATGACTTAGTCTGTTAGATGGGCATGCGACATATTGATGCACCACCATGGGGGAGTGTTTGCAGCTTGTTATGAATTCTCGATGTTTTGGTATTTACTATACACCACTATTTATGTACATGTGTGCCTAAATATGGTAGGGAGTTACTGTCAATTTCTACAATCAAGCTTCCTAGAATCAAGCTATAATATTTGTACATTTGTTGAAAATCTCTATAATAGCAACACTTCCCCTTAACTAGAGCATAAATGTTTATCATGTCCAGCTTGTTACATAGATATTTAACCCGGGTTCCATTTAGAGTCTTTGTAAAGAGATCTCCTGTCGTGCTCCAATCTTCATATATATTGTAGATACTAGATTTTGTTGCACCTTGTGAATAAGAGCTTATTTGCTCTATATTTCTTTTATTATAGACTGCAGTATAGATATACATGCATAGGGTTACAGTATAGGAAAGAAATCTGTACAGATATGGAAATATAATCCTACAGATATGGAAATATAATCCTAGGATCCTACATATCTACAAGATACTGCTATCTAATTTAAATAAGCTGATTATGATCAGATCATAATATTATGAGATATGCATATCTATACCACACACCTTTTCTCAAACAAAGTAACAATTGATTTCAATATGCTTAGTCCCTTCATGAAACACAAGATTAGAGGCTATGTGAAAAGAAGCTTGGTTATCACACCATAATTTTGTTGGCATATCAACTTTAAGCCCAATTTCGGTTAAAGGTTGAAATATGCCACTTACAAATTGTGCCATAGCATTGTATTATGATTCTACACTCGAGTGAGATATAACATTCTATTTCTTACTTTTCCATGAAATCAAAATTCCTTCAACAAAGACACAATAGCCTATGGTAGATTTTTTATCAATCTTGGACCCTGCCTAATTTGCTTATGAGAAGCATTCTATAGGAGTGTGACCATGATTTCTATAGAGTTTACCTCGTCTAGGTTCTTCCATCAATTAACACAAGATTGTTCCAAAGCGGCTCAGTGATGAAATGTTAGCAAAGACATAAATTGACTCATAATGTCAACTGAGTAAGCTAATTGTAAGGTAATTCAGTTTCCTAACTAGTCTTCTATGCTTCTTAAAGTCTTCAAACAAATCTCCATCATTTGTGAGTTGCAAATTAGGTGACATAGGAGCATTACATGGCTTAACCCTGATTTTCCTATTTCAGATGACAAATCAAGCACATATTTTCTTTGAGATAAGAAGATACCACTCTTATTCCTCGTCACCTCAACTCCCAAGAAGTTTTTAAAAACTCGTAAATCCTTTGTTTGAAAATGGCTATGAAGAAATGTTTTCAGAGATGAGATGATTATGTCATCATTGCCATTGATAACAATATTGTCTACGTACACAACAAAAATAATAATGTTAGATGTAGAATGCCTGTAGAAGACAGAACGATCATATTTGCTTTTGTTCACTCCAAATTGTTTAATGACTTGACTGAATTTTCCAAACCAAGCTTGAAGACTTTTTCAAATCATACAAAGATCTTCAAAGATGGCACATTTTCTCATATAACCCTTGAGCAACAAACCCAAGTAGTAGCTCCACGTAAACTTTTCTCCTATAGATCTCCATATAGGAATGTATTCTTTATGTCCAATTGATGCAAAGGCCAAAACATGAGTAGCTTCCATAGAAACAAACAAATGAACATGTTAGGTACCAATTAAATTAAAAGGCTAAGACGTTTAAAACTCAGTAGATTAAGAATAGTCGCTCAATATTATTCAGGAAATAAGAAGGAAAACCTTCTTGACAAGGGACAATCCCTTACAATCTCAGGAATACTTTCGAGAATAATAGTCTAACTGCTCTCCCCTTCATCCCCCGTAAACTCTACTTTTTATATCTCTTTATTCTTGTACTTCTAACAAGTATCTAACTCTTGATCTATCTACCGCTAACTACCTGATAAGGTTTTATTGATATCTAACTACTACTGTCACTATTTAACTATAACTCTACTGCTCTACTGCTTTTTTTCTTTTTCTTTCTTTTTCCGTGTGTAAACTATCCATTCTCCTTCTCTGTGTGACCTTTATTCCTAACAGAACATATGTGAACTTAGCCATAGGAGAGAAACTCCGTAAGTCTTAGCACAGCTTTTGACAACAAGATGAGATTTAAGTCGAGCTACTAAGCCATCAAGATTGACTTTAATAGCAAATACCCATTTATATGTGATAACCTTTTTTCTTGCTGGTAAATTCACTAAATTCCAGGTACAATTAGTATCTAGGCATTTATCTCTTCTATCATTGTCGCTTGCCAACTAGGATGAGACAAAGCCTCATGAATAGTTTTAGGAATAGACACAGAATCAAGAGAGACAACAAAAGAACATGAAGAGGATGACAAATGGTCAAATAAAACAAAAGATGAGATTGTATAAGTGCACTGATGTTTAGCTTTTCAAAGAGCAACTGGAATGTCAAGATTTGTATCCACAGAATATGATGCCGAAGGGGGAATTGGTGTTAAACATGTATCAAGAACATCTCTTCGTCTAGAGAAGTGATGAATAGGTGGAGGTGGAGGCGGCGGCGGCGGCGGCGGTGGCGGTGGCGGTGGCGTTGTTGTCGGAATAGTATGTGTAGAAGCAACACTTTGTGACTGTTGAATAATTTGGTATACTAACAAATCATCATTATCCCCCTATCATACAATTATTAGTATCGGAATCAATGACCCACTAAGTGTTGGAGGAAAAAAGGAGACAACTTTCAAAATTACCTGTTTCAGCAGTGGCAATGATAAAGTTAGATGAGCTCTATGTGTGGTAGATAGATGTACTGAGTGTGGTAGAAATAGCTACAACATGAGCTGAGTGAGATTTTTTTTTTTGGTAGTTTTCGATGTGCATTTGATATGACCCAGTTCCTGATGGTAGTTACATTCAACACTTCTTGTATCATAATTCCTCTTTTCTCAACCCACTATATTGTTTTCCTTATTTTGACTTCGATTGAAGGAATGTTCATTACTCCAACTGACAGGGGCACTTGAAGCCTGAATAGATGGAGCAACAATGGTATTGTTTGTATGCAGAACTCTGGAGAATACCTTGTGTAGGGAAGAAATTTCTGCACTAGAGAAGATTTGTGACTTTAGTATATCAAATTGAGAATCGATTTGAGACCTACTAGAAAGCTTATAACTGCCATTTTTTACCGTTGAGTTTGTTGTACCTTACAAAACATTGAGTTCTTTATAAACTTTTTTTAGAATATATAAAATAGCATTGAAGAGGTTGATCACTTTGTTCATTCCTATAAAAATGCTTACAAACCCCACAAATAGGAGAATCTCATTTTCCAAGTATAAAAATTGCAAATACTCCATGATTCCTTAACATACTCATTGTGTTTAATCATACTAACCACTTTAGTACCTATTGAATTCCGAATTCACAAGAATAATCTGGTATCATCTTTTAGCCATTCCCTTCTAGTATTATCAAAAGACGGATCATCTGTAAGAATTTCATCCTTGGAAATGCTCCACAGATAAATTCTAATTATTTTGCTCCAATCTAAATAATGGGGACCTGTCAAGTTATGTTTAGGGACTTTAGACATCACTGGAATAACATCTGTAACCATAACTGATTTGTGTTTGTCAGCCATACAAAATGAAGTAATATATATCCACACAATTGTCTCAAAATTACCTGGTAAGCCAATCTGAAGAGTTAAGTATTCCACACTAAATAAAACCATGTGTTGAGCCAACGTAAACCAAGGATGCACCATTTTCCAATAACAGAAAATAGGTTTCTTAGGGTGACAATATCACCAAACTTATGAAAAGAAAACACAAAGGAGTAGTTAAGGTTATTGTGCTATAGTGGCAGTGGCGAAGCGGTGCATAAAGCCCATTCTAGACAGTCGATGGTGATGGTGGATTAGACACCCAGGCAAGTTGGGAGGGAGAGGCGACATCGGGAGAAGTGACAGGGCAGTTTCTCTCAGGCACGTGTTGTCATGTGCTGGTGCGTGGGAGCAAATGACAGACCTTCTGGTCTTGCATGTGGTGCACTTTCAAGACCTTCTGGTCTTGCATGTGGTGCCAGTGAATGGCTTTCGACCAGAGGACAATCAGTGATTGACGACTCCAATTGAGGTGGCAATGAGACTTAAACATCACCTTAACCTGGTGACCCAAACACTTGCAGCTACAAGTAGAAAAAGAAAAACTGAAATTCTACACCTTGGCAGAACCTTGAATTTTCGGACAATCAAGTATATACCATGTTATGAATACTTGATGTTTTTGTATTTACTATACAGCATTATTTATATACATGTTGTGTGCCTAAATATAGTAGGGTGTTATTGTCAATCCCTACAGTCAAGTTTCCTAGAATCAAGCTATAATATCTATACATTTATTAATAATCTCTGTAACAGTAACACAACTATATGATTTGAATCTTTAATGTGTTCTACACCTGTTTGATTGTTTATTTTGTAGATGTATTACTGTCTATGTATGTTTGCATATCTGCCTATGTTAGAGTTATCATATTTTGCATTTTTATTCCTTATTAAGGGTAGGAAATATTATAAAGTGATATGATTGAGTTACAGCATGCCTTGTAATTAGCTCTGGATTTCAGAATTTTTTGGGAGTCAAAGAAGTTTGAAGGGAAAACTAACATGGTAGAGCCCTATTATGGAACTATGTATAGTATTGAGGAAATCACTGGCTCGAAAATTCAGGTTTGTTGGTTATTGTTTGTCTTCATATTTATACAACCAGTGAAGAATACAGAATCATTGTTGCATAGCCATGCGTGCCCTTTTATTTTCCAATAAACATGTCTTTTTTCAGAAAACCATGAAGATTTTGTTCTTTTCCTTTGCCTTTTCATTGCAGGAATGGATGACATCTGCTTCTGATGGAAAATTGCATCTACCACCACCTAATGTCTTCATCCCCACCGATTTATCACTCAAAACTTCCCAAGACAAGGTTATAATATTTATGGAAAATTTAAACTGCATATCTATTCACGATGCAAGTTGAATCTAATGGTATTCGACTTTGGAGCAGGTCGAATTACCAATTTTGCTGAGGAGGTCCGTTTATTCATCAGTTTGGTATAAGCCTGATACAACTTTTGGTGTGCCCAAAGCATGTGTTAAAATAAATTTTAGCTGTCCCCTCTGCAGCAGCTCTCCTGATGCTAAAGTTCTATCTGATATTTTTACTCGTTTATTGATGGACTACCTGAATGAATACGGTAAGATTAGTAATCCTACACCTAAACGAGGGAACAATTCTAATAGTTCTATCTTTAACTTTTTCTCTTTTCTTTTATTATGTGTGTATATGGCCAAATATGTTATCTTCTATTGGCTCTCTATTGTGCTCCATTAGTTTTTTTTACTTGGAACAGCTTATTATGCGCAAGTTGCTGGTCTATATTACAGCATAAACAAAACAGATGGTGGTTTTCAGGTACTTTGCTATCTGACTTCATGTTTGAGTTCCAGATAAAATTTATAATGGTTGAGTCCCTGAATATCCTCAGCAGTTTCTAATGGGGGAAACTCTGTGAACTTCTATTTATTTCAGAAATAATAGATTGGCATTGGTTGTCCTTGTGCACATAAATTTTCAAGACAGTCAAGCATCTCAATCTGTGTGTATATGTGGGTAATATGGATGAGCTGCAGAGTGAACAATACTAAAGCTATATGCACATTATAGATATCAGGAGTGGAGCAAAACTGTTGCTAGCCAAATTTGCAATTTCTTTTTGGAATTGGTTTCATCTCCATCTCCTTCAAAATTGAAGATGCTATTTTTCCATGTGTATGCATGTGCGCATGATAGAGAAAGATAGAGGGATATCCCTTTCAAGAAATAATGGACAGCGAGTTCCCTTCTTTCTTTATTCTTTCTTAGGCATATATTGCCGAAATGTGATTACGTTATAGGCCATATCAAACTCAAAATCATCTTCTTATCACCTACAATTTCTGTAGTCCCATCTCATTTTGTGCTACAGTTAGTGAAATGAATATGTTGCTTTTTTCTGAAAGTATTACTACATATTAACCCAAAGAAACAGAAAAATGAAGCTACTAGTCTAAAGTTTGGAAAGCGGGCTTCTGCTTGAAAAACTTTCACAGTAGTTGAATTTAGATGGATAAACGTTTAGTTTAATTTTTCCTTCTATTAAAAGTAAATTGAAACTTTAATGACGTTATCAAGTGCTCTATTTGTCTTCTACAGTGATCAAACCCGTCCCTAACTACTGGAGTTTGATCAATGCATAGAAATTTAGAACTTGTAAGGACCAGTTAAACTATGTATTCCTAGCCTTACACAGCTATTAATAGGAACACGAAATTTACAAATTTTGAACACTACTAATGTACAGATTTCCAGAAGAAGCTTGATCTTTGTTAACTTAAGATGAGTTGAGCCAAAGTACTTTGATTTCCTACGTTGTTTTTTATGCTTGTTCTTGGGCATTTCCTATGGTACATCTTATTTATGAAATTGTAAGGGAAAGCATTCATCCAACTATCAATTACTCGTTGCTGGACCCTTCTGTGTTGAGAGGCCATTTTTTGATTTTGCTGTGTGTTAAAGGTTTAGAATGCTTTATAGTCTAATTGATAGATTTTGAGAGGAAGAAAACTTTATGTTTCACTATGCTTTCTTAAGAATTTTATAATAATGATGAAGTGGGCATAATTAGCTGTATTAGACTACAAAATTTGTACAACTACAGTAGACCCTAGGATATATTCAATTACAAGGGTGACAGAGATTTCCTTTTTGACCTTTTATTGGATACAAATTTGATGTTTGCAGAGAGATGGATTTTCTTTCTTCACTGGTTCATTCTTTGAGCATTGTGGCTTCAAATTGTTACATGGTCATGAATTACGACTAACTTTTAGTTAACTATGATTGATCATTCAACTATCATATGCTCTTCCCCCCTCAGTGTCTGTTTGTATGCGGAGGATGATACTCTCACTTACCATTATTTTCTTTTCCTTTTTAGGTGACTGTGCTGGGTTATAATCACAAATTGGCAATGTTACTGGAAACTGTTATTGGTAAAATTACAAAGTTTGAAGTAAAACCTGACAGATTTACTGTGATCAAGGTAATAAGTAGGTTTAATTACTACCTAGTAGTCTATGCATTCTCTTTTATCTTGTGGGTAGAGTATAAACATCATTATTTGATCACACTCAAAAGTGGTGAAACTGTATGGTGATGGTCTGCAAGAAACAAATATCCTTGTGTTTATAATTAGTTGTTTCCTGTATATTTTTATTCTAATATAATTATAAAAAATTATGTTATTTAATAAGAAAGAGAGTAGGTATGCATTTGAGGTCATTATTCTCTTTCATGGTGAAATTAAGTATTTGTCTCCATTGCCAAAAAAAGAACATAAAAACAGTATTTCTCTACATTCTTGGTGTCTTTTATACTTTTTCATCTTTTGAAATCATAATTATAGTGCACTAATTGATGGTAGCTAGAACCTAAATCTTGAAAGGTGTCTTCAGGTTTACAAAATATCTTCCAAGTATAGTAGTTAATGTAACACAAGAGGGTGTGGTATAGGATGGGTTTGATATTGATGAAAGGGCTAATTTGAAGGTACTTACACTACAGAGGACCAAACATTAAAAATATTTGCAGTAGCATAGAATATTACCATTTAACTCTAATTGACAAATTCACTTTAGTTGCTGGGAATATGATGATAGAATGTCAGGGACAGAGAACTGCACTTTTCTTCCTTTTCCTTCCTTTTATGACTTCTCTTTTCTCTTTTCTCTTTTCTTTTTTGTTCTATCAAGATGGTTGTAGAAATTAATGGAATTCCAGGAGTATACCACTTTGGAAACCAAGGCTGCCTTTCTCTTCTCTCTGATCTTTTCCATAAATAGGTCCAACAAAACTGTGTCATTTTAACTGAAGCTTCACTTTTTCCTTTTTTCCTTTCAGGAAATGATAACTAAGGAGTATGAAAATTTCAAGTTTCGGCAACCCTATCAGCAGGCTATGTACTATTGCACTTTAATATTACAGGATCAAACATGGCCATGGATGGAAGAACTTGAAGCACTTTATCATCTCAAACCTGAAGATCTTACCAAATTTGCTTCTATGATGCTTTCAAAAACATTTTTAGAGTGTTATATAGCAGGTCCATCTTTGTCAACCATCAATTTCTCAACTGTGTCTGTCGTATGAACAAAGGGAAAATTTTAACTTAATTATCTTCTCATCCTAGGTAATGTTGAGCGTAGTGAGGCAGAGTTGATGGTTGAGAACATAGAAGCCATTCTCTACAAGGGCCCCAACCCCATATGCCAATCCTTATTTCCATCCCAGCATTTGACTAATAGAATTGTAAAGCTTAAAAAGGGAAAGAGTTACATCTATTCGATTGAGGGCTTAAACCCATGTGATGAGAATTCTGCACTTGTTCATTATATCCAGGTAATTATATGCTACCCAAAAATGGCAGTCTCATTATATAGCTACTGTAAGTTCTGAGGTACACCTCATTTATTTGGACTTACTGATTTATTATATCAACCTTATGGGGGGCAACCCAGTTACTTTTATTTTGTCCAATTTTGGTTTACCAATGGAGCATGGGAACTTAAGGTTTCTTTATGATGCACATTGAAACGCTCTGAACTTAAACAGATTATTAGTGAGAGAAAAATATCTGGAATTTTAAAACATCCATTTATTCTTCCTTTTTTATGGTCTTTGAGGTATAAGATTGAGATTATTGAAATTTGTATTGGAATATGATCATTCCTTTCTGCTTTATAATGCAATTTCTGACCTTAGTTCTTTTATTTCATTTTTAAAACACTTAAGTTACGTTTCACATAAATATCAAGTTGGTCGTGAAACTAGTCAATCAAACGTAAGTTGTTAAGTGGGTTGGATCAAATATTATTTTAACACATTCCCTCATAGAATTGTAAACAAATCATGAAACCAGAATAAATGGAGCTAGTGGCTCAAACTTTAGACTTACTAACCATAAAGCCTTTGATACAACATCAATAAATCATTCAGTTCAGAAGTGTAAGATGTTGGTGAGGCCTAAGAGTGGATCAGATGTTATCCAACAAAATTCATGTCAGGCCAACTGTTCAGTTGCTTTGTGTCAAACCATCTGTGCTGTCTGTGGTCTCTTAAGATGTTATTTTTGACAAATGCAACTGCTTTGTCTGAATTCAACTCAAATATTGAATTAAACTATGTATATCTGATGTTTGTCTTTCCGGACGATTCTTCAGCTGAAAGAATCCAGCAATTGTTCATGTAGATTGATATTGTAAACGAGAAATGTTTCTGGTATGTGAAAACATGATTTGATAAGTTGTTAAAACTTTTATTGTAAGTTGCATTGACATGGTCTCTTATCGTCCCATTATATGTTGTTCTAAATTTTGTGGACACCGTTTCAAAAATTTTTATTGTAGAATGAATGCGTGTACTTCGGGTTGGATCCTGGCCTATGAATGATGACAATTCATACACTTGAATGGAAGATTATCATTTTGGTGGATTATTGACTTGTGAGAGATTTTTGTTGTTTGATGGAAATAGCGGAATTTGCATCAGATCACAAGGAGTGCGAGGAGTGCCAGTGGGAGGGGGCTTTTTGTTTTTGTTCATATTTTATCTTGTTTCTGTTTGAAATTGCTCTCAAAGTCCATGTCCAAGCCTCCTCCACTTGATATTGTCAGTCCTACTTTCAAGGTTCAACCACCATGACAACATCATCATTTGATGTTTTTGCTTGAAAAGTGATCTACACATATTTTCTGTTGCATGATTTATAATTTAGAACATTCTATTCATTTGACCATTGTTGCAGTTTCAGTGTTAATGGGTGAACCAGTTCTGATGATCTCGATCTATTTTTGATTAAAGAATATATTTTATAGGTTCATCAAGATGATCTTATTATGAACGTGAAACTTGAGCTTTTTGCTTTAATTGCAAAGCAACCTGCTTTCCACCAACTGAGATCAGTCGAGCAACTGGGTTATATCACTGTACTCGTCCAGAGGTATTCAAAGTGTTTTTGTCATGAAAATGTTTCCTACAATATTTCTTTGTTAGAAAGTTACAACAAATCTTTATTGATATAGGAATGATTCTGGTATTCGTGGAGCACAGTTCATTATTCAATCTCCAGTGAAAGTATGTGGCCTTCTTTATGAACTTTCTCTTCACGTGGCCTCATTCATCTTGAACCATAGTTGATTTTGGTAATCTTGACAGGGTCCTGGAAAAATTGATTCTAGAGTCGAGTCATTCCTCCTGATGTTTGAAGCTAAACTGTATGAGATGACTGCTGATGAATTCAAGGTGAAATAACTATATCAATATTAAATCACCAATAATTATAACTGTAATGCTATTTCAATCTGTCTTTGCTTTAATGATGTTAACATGGTAATTCTCTGGATAGTTCACATAAATTTGAAGAACAAACAGCCCTATCATTGGTACTTCTTTTCTGATATGGAAAAAGCAGAGGCTGTCACTGGTGTCTAGGCAACCAAATGTTGGAAAGATCTGTAGCATATGATCCCAAATTCTTTAACCATTGCTGCTGGTAAATCTACTCTCAAGGGGATTTGCTCTCTCTTGGATACTAACTTGTTGCAAAAATACATGTGCAATCAGATTTCTGCTCACCGCCAGAGAATTATTCACTATTCACTATGAAAATATGAACATTGAAAACTAGCCTTATTTCTGATCTAAGTTTGTGTCTAAAGCAAATTCTTCTTTTGTTCCAAATCTTGAGTTTGAGGGAACCAAGCTACTCCTTGTCGTACTCGCACAGGAATCTCGCACTTGCCCCTTAAACCTGCACTGCCTAAAATTTCCCAATGAATTAGTTGACAGTAATTGAACATCTCATTGTATCCTCTTATTGAGCGCTTTGTTTACTTGTGCTTGCACAGTTGCATATACATTCAAGTTCAGCGTGTAACATTTAGCATGCTCAATGTGTGGGACAGGGTTTGGGGTATGGATGCATGATTTCAGATGTGTGAGAAGTTGTAATCATCATCTTGCATGCCAAATAAGAAACCTCTAAGTGAAGTTGATGGTGTTATCATGTGAATGGTTCTAAGATTCAGATTAAATTTTTAGAACATCATGTTATTGTGACCCTGCTAGTCAAGAGAATAAATTTGAAGCAAAATTCTGGTCGCAAGAAACATGAATTTGCTGAGAACAAACACTGCAGATATAATTATTAGTTGCAGGTGGCTGGACTAATTTTGAGATGACCTACCAGAAATTGCAATTCTAATGAATCATTGTCAACATATTTGTATTGGGTATAATGCAGAGTAATGTCAATGCATTAATCGATATGAAACTTGAGAAGCACAAGAATTTGAATGAAGAATCTGGATTTTACTGGCGAGAGATTGCCGATGGAACTCTCAAGTTTGATAGAAGAAAAAGTGAGGTATGATTCTCTGCTATCTAAAAATTTGTTATCACTCCTCACTTAAGATTAGGAATTAGGGAATGAAGGCAAGTGCAATAAAACCGGAGGTAATACTCAACGTCCGTGTCTATCATGAGATCTGTGCAATGTTAGTATAGAATTAAATTAACTTTTTGGTTGATAAAGATGTTGCATAGCAACACTTAAGTCAATTTTTTTTTTTAAATTGAAGAAAATTTTCATTGACCGTAGTTATGCTATTTCAATATTACATAGAATTCATTTTTATTAATGGCATGACATTAGGTGGCAGCACTAAGGCAGCTCAAGCAACAGGAATTGATAGATTTCTTCAACGAATATATTAAAATTGATGCACCTAAGAAGAGGACATTAAGTGTACGTGTTTATGGGAGCCCACATTCAGCCGAATACAAATCAGATACAACTGAACTATTTCCACTCAACTCATTTCAAATAGAGGATATATTTTCATTTAGGAGATCACAGCCCCTTTATGGTTCATTCAAAGGAGGGTTTGGTTATATGAAGTTGTAGAGTCTATGGAAGGAAACTGTGAAAGCAACGGTTGTTTTTTCTTCTTGACAAGCAAAAGCGCTGTTGGGAGAACTTTATCCTTGAGAGGATACCAAGTACTTCTTTAGAAGTCCATCTACGAAAAGGGCCATAATTTATCTACATTTGAAGTACATAATGATTCTTTTGTGCCTCTAACCACAATGGAAGTACATGACGATTCGATGAGGACATCTCTCCTCATTTCTATTGAAGAAGTTTATGTCTTTAGTTCCATAGTGTATCTTGTTTAGATTGTGAGTCCAGTTATTAAATATCATCCCGTCCTTAATCCTTTGTGTCACTAAAAGTTATTTAATTATGATGTTTGGTGTTTATGTCATGTTGTGTTAAAAACTAAATTTCGATATTTTGTTATTTTTGTTGATTTCTCTCGTGTAACTTAATTTTATTTAACAAGAGTCGTTTTGAATTATTTTCCTATTTTATTGCTTTTTATGCTAAAATAAGAGTACACTTTAATGTCTTTGTCCATATTTTAAGAAGTGATAGTGCTATAAAAAAAATCACTTTGTTTTAAACTTACATATCTTATAATGACATTCTTCTTCAATCCTCATGACACACTATCTCAAAACAATGAGGTTAAAAGAAAAAAATTGGCATCTCCTTGAAATCATTATACTCTTATTTTAAATGCATGTTCCCAAATAATTTTAGGTTTAAGTAATTTCCACAAATGTTTTTGGATTAATTGCTTGCCTTTATATATTCTCTGTGGTGAGATTTGTTAATGTTCTTTTCCTACTAAATCCTTGTTCCCTATTACACTCAAATGTTTGGTAGTACTTTATATATTCTCTGTGGTGAGATTTGTTAGTGTTCTTTTCCTACTAAATCCTTGTTCCCTATTACACTCAAATGTTTGGTAGTACTTGTTTTGTTCGTGGTGTTCGTTTCCAAGTAACTAAGTTAGATCTTGAATCTTTAAAGTATATTTTCTTAGGCTATTATCATTTATATCCTAATCTAAGTATATTGAGATTAACTATCATTTTGTTTCTGAAAAAGTTTGAAATAACTTGTTTTAGTTCTCAAGCTAATCAATCTTAATCATTATCAACCTAATGAAGTATCCACTTTAGGGAAGTTTAGCAAATCCATCAAAACAATTAAAGTACTCTTCATCCGCCTAATCACATTTTTCATCACTTTTCAAATAGTTACAAACATTACTCATTCTCCTCCGACCTTTTTTTGGGTGAAAGTCAACATGGTGAATTTATTTATTCACATTTTTGTTATTTTACTTTTATTACATATGAATTATTAAATCACATACAAGGTCTACTTGATAAGTTTAACTCAAACTTGATACATGTTAAATTCAACCAGGTCAATATATTCAAATAAAGCATCAGTATCACGATCATCAAATCAAATTAAAGTTGAACTATTTGGCAGTGTTCGTATATATTAACCTTTTCTCTTGAATCATATAACAATCTAACTTTTGATGAGTTCTAATCACTTTTACTTTATTGTTTATTTTCCTGTAATTGTTACCTATTAAGCTAATTGTGATTGAATTAATATGGTTAAGAGATATGAGGCTCAAAATCACTACTTGAAGTGTAAATTGTCTTCAATGGACATATGGTAAGTGCAAAACAAGTGATGAAATACATAAAAGTGTAAATTGTCTCACGATCGATTTGGTCAACTACTCTTCACCATTTTCACCTTACCAATCCACAACTCACTGATCTCCATTTCATCCTACTATGGGTTAACATGTCTCCATCCTTCAACAATAGTGACTTTCATACCTTTTTAAATTGTCCTATCTGTTGTTGTATATAATCTGTGGTCTGAACGAAACCTTTGAACCTTCTGCGATGAAGCCTCGGATATAGGGAGTTTTATCTCGCGGGTGATCTTACAAGTTATGGAGCACCTCCGCTTAAACACTGAGAAAAGGTAATTGTGTGTGTATTCAGTTTCTTTTTATTCATATTGATAAAAATTCATGTTCAGGGACATCTCAGGGATACTAAGGAGGATGTTTATACTTCCTTTCCATCGATAATAGGCAGGTCAACAGGAGGAGATCCATTTCTTACGGAGGTCCTGCCCAAATAGGTATAAGCACAGAAGGCAACCTTGACCGTAGACAAGGAAATAAGACTTTCTCATTTTTTTTAGATGAGTTATGTTGATCGTGATTTTTTGGTATTATGGTTGGATTATAATTGCTGGTCATTGTGTGTTATGCTCATGCCTACTGGTGAATTTCTGTAACAGGGTAGTGATTTAGTTTTCTTAGGCTTCTCGATAGGTAGGTTGTGAGTGTGTGGTGTTTTCTTCCACACTTTGCTCACGGTTCCTATGTATATGTCTTATGTGAGCCCTTTTGGTAAGGTAGAGATTTTTCTAAAAATCAATAGCTGTGTATATAACATTTTCTTAATTGTATAAAAGTTTTTGCTGATTTATCCAAAAAAAAAAAAAAAGAAAGAGAAGAAAACATAAAAGTTCAAGAAACTTCCATAAGTTGATGTTGCTTTCAATTCAATGTATAGGTGACAAATTGAGAATTGCTGGATAGCTTATAAGAAGACTAATAGCAACACAGTATAAAAGAAAAGAAAGTGTATACAAACAATAGAAATAACCAACAATAAGTGTTAATTGAAAACAAAAAATAAATGCTGAAATTATTAAAATGTAATTATGACTGTGTAAGGAAAAAAAAAAATCCTAAGCACAGAGAGAAAATAGTAAAATCAACAACTCAAACTATAACAACCTCGTTATGATCATTGCTATCTGTAGTAAGGCACTATTGATGGCTAATGTGAAATAGGATTCGGAGTTTGCTTTGAAGATCCCTTCTCAAGAAAATGCACTTATAATTACTCCTCCAACTAGCCCAATCGTTGCTTAAATGCATCAAAGTGCCTTTGTAGTCCCCTTAATATTTGACCTTGTTCATTCAATTGATTTTTTTTATTATGGACATCATTTCATTGATCTTTTCCTATATATATATATATATATATTTGTATAAAAGGAAAACGAACAAAACAATTACACAACTGATTTAGGAAACAGATTCTCGACAAATCCTGATGACACCAGGTTTTCTTTCTGCATATTTTGCAGTGCACTTGCTATCGATGTCAGAAACTACTCCTCCACTTATCGCGCCTATGTCATCCATTGTCTAGTCCGTATCCATCATAGTCAACACATATATTTCGTGGACCTTCCTCACCATACCCACAGAAATCATCAACTCAAGGTCGCCGATATACATGAGAAACGCTAATAATAAATGAGGGAGTACATGAAGGACACCCAAGTTCTTTTCTAACAAGGCTAAGAACAACCCGCCATAAATAGCTCCTATCTTCTTTAGACTATTTGTTCTAAATAGCTGGCAAAGCAGTAATTGAGGTTACGTAGGTTTTGTTATATAACACAGTATAAGTAAAATAAATCCTAAACTGTAACTACCTCATTGTTTTTTGCTCTTCCGAAAATTGAATAACATGATATATGTGATAAATTACAAGAGATATTATAGCGTTATTCATAGAATTGTTGAAATCATAGTGAAAATTTACTCTATGAGAGATTTCCAAAAATACCTAGCTAGGAGTAATAATAACGTCTTCAGATGGAAAGTAATTAGTTTCATGATAGTTAATTGGGGTCTTAAATTCTCCATATGTTCAAATGAATGAAACTTGCATTTTAATCTAAACTCTTTAAATGGCATCTCCCTTGTCTCAAATAAAAGCTCAAAATTAATGGCACCCACATCATCCATACTACTGGTTGGTTTTATCTATTTCGATAGTAGATAATATATATAAGGTTTAAAGTTCCTTCATTTCAAAGAACATAGTCCAACCTACTTTCTTAATATAGCCCTGAACTTTATTTGTTATTCATACTAAAGCCGCCTAATCCATAGTCCTATTGGGTATAAAAGGTTGGGATTTCAAATATTCATATGTTTGGACATCTAGTGAATAATTAGAGAGCATGCGCAGCGCATTATTGGTTGTGTCTATTTGTTTACTCCAGACTAGGTTTTCTACAACTTCCTCTTATATTTTTATTTAAGTATAGGAATTTTATGGTTTGGATTGACAAGGTCTCATAAGGCAATGATATGCCACCTCCCAATATCAAGCCATCTATTCCTAAATTGGTCAACCCATATCTCTATCAGATTAACTTCTCTTAGAATGCATTACGTTAATTCTTTCAAACCTTACAATAGGTTACTTTAATACTAGAAGGGTTATGTAGCTTTAGTTTTGGATCTTTATTAAATCCTTAATATATATACTGAAGACAATTTACATATAAGATCTCTAGGCTACATCTACTTGTAAACCAAGCCATACCTTAGCTCACGCTTATATATGGTCAGTATTAAGAACAATATGTATAATTCTTAATCATCACCTGGTTATAACCGCACTTATAACTAGAACCACTTTACTCCTCAGTCTTTACCTTTTTCCAAATAAAAGGAGTCCCTTCGTATGGCAAAGCTGTCTCAAAGCAGATTATCTTAATTAATTCCTTCAAATGGTGATGTTTTTCCTTACACCTTCAATCTTTTATATACCCATTCTTATGTCAATTTTTTAACCAATAGATGAACTCATCAATGAGTGACTCCTCATCCTCAAGGAGGTACTACGTCTACGAATCACGATCCTTCAGTTCGCTTTTCACCGGCAGCCACCAACTTCCCACTCAGTGCGGTGGTTTTTTGATCACCGGCACCAACTGCATCTTAAGCTTTTCTAATGTTTACTGGCCACTTTGTAAAGCCTAGATCTACAAACTCTTAGTACTTGGTATGAATGTTTTTTTTCAAAATACCAATGTTTTTTTCAAAATGTCATTTTACATTCTCTCAAAAGTCTCATTGTCTCAACAAATTAATTTCAAAGTCGTGCTTTTTTTTTCCCTTTCTCACAGATGGAATAACAAATCAAAGAGGTTGTTTTCTTCGCTACTAATAAGTTAAAAGAGATCATGCATGAGAATCATCAAGAGATCATTAATAAAGGAGTTGAGAATCATACAACAAAGAAATTCTCTAGTCCACCTCATAACGAAGAGGAGCTTGTAGCTATGGACTCTGGTGATCATGGTGCAACTAAAAGCAAGAAGCGTACTTCTCCTGTATGGCTAGAGTTTACTTTGGTGACTGTGAAAGGTGTTGATAAGGCTGAGTGTAAGCATTGCAAAGGGAAGCTTTATGCTAAAGGTACGAACAGGACTTCGCATCTGCATGAGCATTTGATCAAGTATTGTCCAAATAAATATTTAAGGCTTATTGGAGGCCAGAAAACATTAGTAATTAGGAGTGGGATAAGTCTGATGGGAAAAAACATTGCAAACCTACAATTTTAGCCAGGAATTCCTAAGAAGAGAGTTAATATGATTGTAATGCATGAGTATCCTTTGTCTATGGTTGATCACATTGGTTTCAGAAGGTTTGTAGTGAGTTTAAACAATGAATTTAGGATGATATCTCGTAATACATTTAGAAATGATATCCTAAAAATGTTTGTAAATGAAAAATCAAACTTGAAAAAAAATGTTAAAGGATCATGTGTCTAGGATTGCTATCACTACAGATATGTGGACAGCTTCCAACCAAAAGAAAGGATACATGGTTGTGACCGGGCACTTCATTGATGGAGATTGGGTTCTAAGAAATCGAATTATAAGGTAATTAATTTTCTTAGATTTAACATGTTTCCTTCCTTGTTGACAATATCGAGTTTTCTTAAGATGTTATATACAAATACTTTGCTTAATCTTTATCTTGGTTAGCTTGCATAGATGTAGTAATCTGCATGTTTAGTAATTAGTTCCTTTATACATGCCAAATATTAATTACTCAGAGAACCATTCTGTGTTCTATATTTAAGTTGTAATAAATTTTTATAATTTTAGTTTATAGGTTTATATTTGTGCCATGCCCACATACAAAGGAGACTATTGAAATTTTTAGAAAAGTGTTTGTATAAGTTTAGCCTAGAAACCAAGATTTCTTCTGTGGTTGTGGATAATTGTAAAACAAATGATGCAACGGAGAGCCTTCTACATGAGAAGCTTGATGCCAATTCGCTTATATTAAATTGAAAATTTTGCATATGCGATGTAGCGCTTATATATTAAACTTGATTGTCAAGGATGTTTGGATTTCATGGGTGAAGGGCTAGAAAGAATTCGTGATTGTATTTTATTTTGGGCATCAACTCCTAAAAGGATAGAGAAGTTTGAGGATGCAACCAAGTTTTTGGAAGTTTCATATTCTAAAAAGTTAATTCTTGATTGTAAGGTAAGGTGGAATTCTACTTATTTGATGCTTGAGATAGCTTTGCCATACAAAGGTATTTTCAAGAGGTTGGAACGTTTGAATAATCGACTTTAAGTTTACTTTGCTTAGCGATGAAGAGTGGAAGTAAGCAAACATTATTTGTGACAAATTGAGAGTATTTTACAAGGTAACAGAGCTTTTTTAAAATACCCCACTGCGAACTTGTTCTTTCGATATGTTTGTGAAATTAAGTTGAAGTTATTTAAGTGGATGTCGTCTCATTGTGATATTGTTAGAACTATGGCACTAAATATGGTCAAAAAGTATGATGAATATTGGTTTCATGTGAATGGAATACTAGCTATTGATTATGTTTTGGACCCAAGAAATAAGATAGATTGTGTTGAGTTCTATTTTAGTGATACTTATGGAAGTAAAGCTAATATTGAGATTGAGAGGGTGAAGAGCTTGCTTTATGAACTATTGTTAGAATATCAAGACAAATATGCTTTGGACATAGGGAACTCTACAACATGTACTAATTCAGTTGTTTCATCGTCTTCATGTGAGGCTACCCATCTTGAAAAACATCAAGCAGATTATAGAGATAGCGATAATTTGTCCATGTATAATAAACCAAAGAAAAGAAGGGTAAACTTAAGATCTGAACTTGACAATTATTTGGAGGAAGATACAATGCCTGAAAATAACTATTTTGACATTTTGGCTTACTAGAAGCAAGAATTCAAGTATCCAACACTGAGGATGACTTTCCGAGATATTTTATCAATACTTGTTTCTACAGTTGCTTCAGAAAGTGCATTTAGTATGGATGGTAGGGTTCTTGGTCCACATCGCTCAAGATTTCATGCTAGTATTGTTGAAGCATTGATGTGCTTACAAAATTGGATGCTTGGAGATTATTCAGGTAATATATATTTCCTTATTAATATTTGCAACATTTGTATTCGAAACTTCTTACCTGTACAATTTTCATATTGAGTCTTCCTTACAAATTCGACTTTACAAAGTTCATATGCGATTGCTTCAATCTTTGACGATGCTGATGCAAGCGAAGAGGAACCGGGTGAAGTGATTGATTTGGTAATTCATTTTATTTCGCGTCATTTATTCATTTTTACTTAAAATAGTAAATTAACTTATAATTTAACTCTATTTTTTAACATATTTTATTTTCTTATAGGAAGATAATAATGCAAAAGATACGGAGATGAAGTTTTGAATATTGTGGAGTTCACGCAAAGACAATTTGAAGCTTTGGATATTTCTGTCTTTGTTTCAGTTATTGATTGTGAAAAATATATGTTGTCTTTGCACTAGACATTATGATTTTTATTAATCCAATTTTATGGTTTTTTTAGACATACAAATCAAAATGTTGACTTACTATTATTAAAATAATTTTCATTTGGAGCGTTCGCAAAAATTTGCTTTTTATATTTTCTATTTAAAAGTTATATTTTATGTACTATACAACCTGATGGATATCCAAAAACTTGAAAAATCCAATGGATTTGGATATGGGCAGTAAATCGTAAAAACTGATGGATTTTAAATAGATAATGGATTGAGTCATAAAAAATGGATATGGATATGTGTAGAGTAATACCCGAACCAAACCCTATCCATTCCCATCCCTAGTTGTAATGGACCTAAGGTCAAAGGTAAGAAATTTTCTAGATAAAGAAGGTTAAAATCAAAGAGATTAGTAAAACACTTGAAAAATACATCATAGATAAAGTAATTGGAAACCTATAATCAACATTACACTATCAAATAGTCAATAATATCCTTATTCAATCCATCACTCACCGAGAACATGGACTATTTGTTGGACCCCACACCCCACCCGTAGGTGTTGGGGGTGATACCCCGGCGTGTGTTTGCGGGTGATACCGCGGCATCCAACGTTAATCAGTATTGTCCTCTTTGGTCTTGGGGAGTTTCTAGCACTCGAACCCAAGACCTCAAGGTTTTGTAGCGTTTAAACGCTCGCCTCTTACCATTTGGCTAATCGCCTTTTAATGTTGGACCCCACACCCCACTCGTAGGCGTTTGGGGGTGATATCCCGGCGTGTGTTTGCGGGTGATACCACGACATCCAATCTTAATCAGTATTGTCCTCTTTGGTCTTGGGGAGTTTCTAGTACTCGAACCCAAGACCTCAAGATTTTGTAGCGTTAAACGCTCGCCTCTTACCATTTGGACAATTTTCAGAAGAGTCTTTCTGGGTGGAGTGCGCAACGTATCTCCTTAGCAGGCTGAACCACTCTAGTTCGATCTGTCATTGAAGCCTCCCTGTTTACACCATGCATAAGGTTAGGCCACCAAGACTATTATGTGATGATCTTGAGAAAATAATCAGGGATTTCCTATGGGGATCGAATAAGAATCAAAGGAAGGTGAATTTGGTTAGTTGGGATACTATTTGTAGGCCTAAATCCATGGGTGGGCTAGGTTTAAGGAGGATCAAATCGAATAATGATGCTCTTCTGACTAAACAAGGATGGAACTTGATTACGAAATCTTCTGCTCTATGGGTGTAGGTTCTCCGATCCAAATATAAGTCTAACAACGAGGCCATTCCTGCCTTGATAAATTCAAAAGGAATTTCTTCAACTTGGAAGGGGATAGCAGCCTCATAGATTCATGTTATAAATGGTATGAAGTCAGTTATTCAGGATGGTTTATTGGTGCGCTTTTGGTTGGATGACTGGGTAGGAGATTGGGGTCCTTTGATTCAGCATGCCATTGGTGAAATCCTTGAAATGCTTCTTCAACTAAAAGTTCAAAGTTTTGTTGATGATTGTGGTAACTGGAGATGGGAGCATTTCCAACAATGGCTACTGTCTTCGGTGTGTATGAGTAGTGCAAGTATTCTCCCCCCAAGAAGGAACTTGGTAGTGACAAGGCGAGCTAGAAAGCTTCTTCGAGTAGTGAATTCACCACTGCTTCGGCCTATAAGGTGATCGAAGGTTTTGGTAATTGTGAAAACGGTGGATTTTGGAACTTTGTGCGGAGATGGTCAGGTCCTCAGCAGTAACACCCCACTCTCGCAGAACCCGAACCCGACATCGACGGTGATATCCGAGTCCGTGCCCCGCGAGGGTGACGTGTTAGAGCACTGAAACAATAAAAAACCAGTATAGTTTGTTTTTTTTGACAAAGCAATGCACATATACGCGGAAATCAATTGTAAGAATTGGCCCTTCTATATTTCATACTGTCTACATTAACAACATTTCAATTGTCATTACGTGAATCACCAAAATTACACTTTCTATTGGGCCCATTTCTGAGTCAAAACACTTGTAATTACATAAGATTGGTACACTTCATAATTCGTTACAAAAATACTTG
>JANKOE010000005.1:49083025-49096383 GCA_026284465.1 Erythroxylum citrifolium | reverse complement strand
GAATCCTGAAAAATAGATGCAAATTTTGGGTGAGTTTTGCGAACTCAGTGAGTGACCATCATTGATGGTTCACCCAGGCACACAACACAAAATTTCATTCCCATTATGTCACATTTCACATTTTCATTGTGTCAATACAGTTTCATATTCAATATATTCAAATCGATCATTCCCATTCAATACATGCAAATCAATCATTCCCATTCAGTACAATCAAATTAATCATTCCCATTCAATACACTCAAATCAATCATATTATGCATATGTACATGAGACCCATTTTTTATTTATTTCTTTGTTTTGACCGAGTGCCTAAACTGTCCCGTATCCTTTGGATATCGGGCTCATTGATAACTGTCCCTTATAGGGCTCATTAATAACTGTCTCATATAGGGCTCATTGAACGTTGAGCCTGAGGCTCTGAATCACTATCTGAGTGCGAAACTCATTTCCACTCGTTGAGCTTTAAGCTCTAATCGGTGGCTACTCTGGTCACAACTCCCGTTATGTTTCATGCATTCATGAAATGAAATGCATTGTTCACAGTTGCATGCATTTATTCAATCATAATCACTAATCATCGGACCATAGTCCGGCATTCAACATATAGTTAAGAAATCACATTTTCACTTGCATGCATATGTAGAAACACTTAATCACTTCAATACACTTAGTTCGTCCAATTCACATTCAAGTAACACTTCAATATCACAATTTCCAGTATACAATTATCGGACCTCCTGTCCGGAACACATATTCAATTTCAATCAATAAAACCAATCAATACTCATTCGATTTATAACAAAAGCAATAAACCAATAAATATAACCATCTAGGTCTACTCACAGTACGCTCCAGATTCGCATTGGTTTCCAATTTCTGCGAACGCCTGAATGCGGACGTTTATCCTGTACAGCCAATTTATGCAATATGCACATTACACACATATTAATCACTTTGCACAAGAATTCCCATTTATGCACAAATATAGAATAAGTACAATGCATATTCATGACAATCCCGGGTATCTTTTCACAATTCGCGTTATAAAACCATTGCCATATCGAAACTCATCTAAGTAAAACTTGTACTTAGATTTATGCTGCACTAAACCTATTAAAATCTCCATTTCTTTCTCATTGTCTCACTTTCGGGATTTTCCGCATTACACTTTCGGGTTTACGATTCACGTTCAATCAGAAAGTGAAACTGATGTAATTGGGTCATACTTTCTTCTAGAAACATGTTCCCCTATGTTTTAAGATCCATTGCCACCAAAATCGTTTAATTTGGCTTAGTATATTGGGAGATATCCCTAACACACTTTCGGACTACACTTAAGTCCTATACCCGACTTCCATCAACTCATTTGGACAACTATAGAAACAATTATGGCTAATCAAGTGGAGCATACTCAAGATCAAACTATGCAAATTTCCATATTTTTTTCAAACTTTCTCTATGAAACATCTAACTCATCTTCTACCTATTTGATCTTTTCCAATACCTTCCTCATCATCACTACCCAAGTCACTCAATATAGCAATCATAACCAAGTCAAGACCTATACTTGATCAATAACACAAAACATAGACATGTTCTTGTACCTATTCTTCAACTATCACTTGCCATTGAAACATCCCTTTCACAACCAATTCACCTTTAACAATATGTGTAGTATACTCCTAGATCCTTACTACAACATCAATCATCCATAGACAAATTAGCATTAACAAAACATCAACATAAATATATATATAGGTTCATTTCTTCATCAACATTCTAGCATATACAAGAATTCCTCTTATGATCATTCAACCTCACAATATCTCTATAAATCATTAATCATCAATAAAGCAAGAAAGTTACACACTTTCATTCATGACACCCACATACCCAAAACACCATTTCATGAAACTAACCTCTAAATAACATCACAAATGCTTCATTTAACCAAGATCCATGATAATTGACAAGGTACTTACTTGATTTAGCTTCCATCCTTCAAACTCTTCAAACAAAACACAAAACCCTAACTCCCCATATCACCCACGTTCTTCATCAACTTGAGAGAGAAAGGTGGGTTCTTCCATGACAAAGTAAAGAAGAAGAAGATGGTAGCAATTAATGGTAGTAAATGGAGGCAAGACCAACTCCACTCTTGGTGAGGAGAGAAAATCGTGGATGGAGAAGAGGAATGAAGAAAAAGAAAGAATGAAGAAGGAGAAATGGGCATGTGTCGTGAAGAACAAGTGAAAGACCATAATTATTAGTCTTTCTCTTAACAATTTCGTGGGTTAAAAGAGTGGTGTGGCAAGTGCCACATGTCACTTTCTCATGCTCCAATAGGTCCATTATACAAACTAGTTTATTTTATCTCCAAATTCTAATCCAATTGCCTCCTAATTTTCAATGACACTTGTCCAACCTTCCTAAAATCATTTATCAAAATTCCCAGTGCCAATGAACAGTAATTTCTACTATCAGTTCGCAATTGTCTTGCCACTTGACATTTTTCCTAGTCCGGAATTTATCCCCGAAAAATTTCAGAAAAATTTCCTAAAATTCTCCAAAATTACAAAAACAATAAAATCACTCTCCAAATCAATTTTCAAGATCAATAACCCACAATTCTCTAAACAGTCACATTTATTACCAATTATATCGGGACTGTCCATGAATGCATGTACAATTATTGTTATGTGCAAGGATTTCCTATTCATGTGCATGTGCACCGTATCTAATGCATGAGCATGAGATGTGTTGTCCCAATTTCTTTGATTGATCTCACATATACCAAATTTTTAGGGTTCTAATCCTTTGTATGGAACCGGGATGTTACGTCAGCGGATTAGATCTTTCTTATGGTTGCTTGGCAGAGATAGATTACTCACTAATAAGCAGCAGGTTCTAAGACATTTATCTACTGATAGGGTGTGCAATTGTTGTGGTATGGAGGAATCTTCCATTCATGTGATTCAGGATTATGGAAGAGCACGAGCTATTTGAGCTACTTTTCCCTCACATGTTATTGATCGGAATTTTTTCTAGCTAGATAGACGTGCATGGATGAAAAGTAATCTAAAGTGTCATCATCAGGTTTATGGCTCTAATTGGTCCATTATTTTTGGAACAACTTATTAGTTCCTGTGGTTTTGGTGCAACAAAAGTTTGTTTGATGATCAGTTTTTTTGGCCAAGCAATGGTCTCGGCATCATCCTAGATTTTGTTGCTCAATTTGCTTTAGCTAGGGAGGTGCAAAATCGTGCCTTGACTACGCTTATTTTGCTTACTCAAAGAAATGTTAGGTGGTCTTTTCCACGTGATGGTTAGGTGAAGCTTAACAGTGATAGTTCTTATAAGAGATCTTTGCAACAAGCTACTACTGCTGGTGTTATTAGGGATGTTACTGGTGCTTGGTTAGGTGGATTTGTCCACGATATTGATTGTTGTTCTCCCCTTGAGGCAGAGTTGAGGGGTGTTTACTCGGGTCTTCTTTTGGGCTAGAACTTAGGATATCGCCGGGTGAAGTTAAACTCAAACTCCCTAATTGTCATCAATATTCTATCGGACTCGATAGGGAGGAGTTTGACAAATTGTTCCTTGGCTCAGGGTATTAAGTTACTAATGACTAGAGAGTGGGTGGTGAAGCCGCATCATGTCTTTCGAGAAGGAAATCAATATGGTTGGTTAAATCTACAAGTCTACATCAGATTGGTTTTATATACCTTCAGGAGCCCCCTCAGGTTGTCTAACCCTGCTGCGTAAGGACATAACTGATGCTTTTGGGCAGAAGCGTAGTGTGTAGCTGTTTAACTTTCGTGTTTCATCTCCCTTGTATTCCAAAAAAAAAGTAGTAATAGAGGTTCCTGCCTCTTCTAACTTTTGTAAGAGCCAACACTTGTGTGAGGTAGGGTTAGTGAATTGATTCTGGACCACAGATATTTTTTTCTCAATTCCCCTTCAAATGTACCGATATAGTTAAAACTTAGATAACTTTTATTTTTTTGTTTTCATTTTTAATTAATAAATATTTTATTTTTTCATTAATATTCTAGTGCGCTTTTTAAAAGCTAAAAAGATGGTTTCAAAAGTTTTTATAATGCTTCCTTTTCTCATTATACACCTTTTATACTTACTAATTAATATGAAAGGATTGACAAGTTAATTAAAATATATTTAATTTTAGTTACATAATTTATAAGTAGCAGTTATATTTGAAGAAAAAAGTGATGTTTGATAAATAATAAATTAACTTAATATAGCAATTATAACCAATTATTGGATTGTATTGTTATGTATTTAATTGACTCCTGTATTGTCATTGTCAATCATCTTTTTTTCCATGATACTGACTTTTAATTGGTCAATTTCAAATTTAAAATTTTGATCTAGTTTCCCTGACTTTCCCCGGTAGGTGTCCACCTTTTTAAGGGTGCATTAATGTTAAATTGTTCAGGAACTTTTCTTCAAGATTCTATGAATCACATATGTAATATACATTTAATTTATTACATATTTAAAATAAATAACTTAAAAATAAATTCATTATATAAATGCTTTAATTCTAATGTATTTTCCCCCCTTCAAAAGGATAACTTCTCTAAAGCTTGTAATTTTACTTCTTATAAAAATTATTCCTATATTAAAAGAAAAAGAATTTAGTCTGCTATCATACGAAAGACTTCTAAATTATAAAATGTAAATTATATTCAAATTGCAAATAATAGTAATTATTATTATAAAAAATACAATGATAATTATGATTATATTTATAAGAAAGAAACCACATTCACAATATAATGCAACTTAACTCAAACATGATATGATGAATTTAAAACCATGCCTAATTGAAAGATGATCAGAGCTTGACTTGATAGTCCAATTTTGATATAATCAAATTTTGAATTAAATCAATATTATTTTAGTTGCTTATTTTTATGAATGATGATGAGACAAATTCAGTAAGTGAAGGTGAGAAAGGTGACAATGACAATGATTGAGCATTGGCAAGAACTTTTTTTTTAATTTTGAATAGGTTAAAATTTTTGCTTAATATTTTGGAACAAGGTTTTCATTATATTTAATCATTTATTTATTTTGATTTTTATTTTGATGAAATTTCAAAGTTATGTTTAGCAAACATCTATTGATATGTAAAACATTACTTTTGGAATATCAATATATTTA
Organism: Erythroxylum citrifolium; assembly: GCA_026284465.1. Lineage (NCBI taxonomy): Eukaryota > Viridiplantae > Streptophyta > Magnoliopsida > Malpighiales > Erythroxylaceae > Erythroxylum > Erythroxylum citrifolium. The sequence continues at coordinate 49,091,193 of JANKOE010000005.1, read as the reverse complement.
GTTTGAATATTTATAAGAAAATATTTAAATTTGTTTGCAAATAATAATATTTAAAAAATCATGAAAAGTAGTTTATAGTCCCTAAAATTCGTATAATAATGACAAAATTAATCATTATTAATTTTAATATGTTTTTATAACAAAAAATAGTTATTTGTTACGTTTATATTAACATTAACCTTTGCAACAAAAAGTTGATGATCAAGTGACAACAAAATTTCTTGTCACAAAAATTACGAATAGTAGTGACCATAGTGATAGTTCCGTTTTTGTGATAATATTAAGTAGACACTAATTAATTGAATTTTTATTAACAAAAGTTTTTTCACAAAAAGTAAAATATCGTGTGACGGTAAATTATTTCGTCACAGCAAAAGAAAAATATTAGTTACCAAACTATGTTTTTTCACAACAAATAGAAAATATTAGTGATCAACATATGTTTTTGTCTCAATTATAATTCATTCCAGCCAAAATTACTTTGACGCCAAATTGCATATGATTTTAGCGACAAAACTTAGTGATAAAAGTAATTTGACACTACTAACATATTAATAGTGACCATTTAATTGTGAAAGATACTAAATTGTCACAATTATCATTGTGTTAGTGACAAAAATCACAAATATTACGAATAGTAGTGACCATAGTGATAGTTTTTTTTATGATATTAAGTAGACACTAACTAATTGATGTTTTATTGCAAAAGTTTTCATCACAAAAAGTAAAATATCGTATGATAGTAAACTATTTCGTCACAATAAGAGAAAAATATTAGTTACCAAACTATGTTTTGCCACAAATAAATAGAAAATATTAGTGACCAATATATGTTTTGTTACAATTACAATTCATTCCGACCAAAATTACTTTGGTGCCAAATTGCATATGCTTTTAGCGACAGAACTTAGTGATAAAAGCAATTTTGACCCTATTAATATATTAATAGTGACAATTTAATTGTGAAAGATACTAAATTGTCACAATTATCATTGTATTAGTCACAAAAAATAAATCATCACAGTTAATCCAAACAATAGTGTCAATCAATTGTTTTATCACAAAAACCTCATACTAGTGACGAAATGATAGTTAATCACAAAAAAATTGTCACTAAATTATGAATAGTAGTGGCCATAATGATAGTTCAGTTGTTGTGACAATATTAAGTAAACACTAACTAATTGATTTTTTATTGACAAAAGTTGTCATCACAACAAGTAAAATATCGTGTGACAATAAACCGTTTCGTCGCAGTAAGAGAAAAATATTAGTGAGCAAATTATGTTTTGTCACAATAAATAGAAAATATTAGTGACCAATACATGTTTTGTCACAATTACATTTTGTTCTCGCCAAAATTATTTGGCACCAAATTGCATAAGCTTTTAGTGACAAAACTTAGCGATAAAAGAAAATTTGACACTATTAATATATTAATAATGACAATTTAATTATGAAAGATACTAAATTGTCGCAATTACCATTGTATTAGTGACGAAAAATGAATTATCACAGTTAATCCAAACAATAGTGCCAATCAATTGCTTTGTCACAAAAAACCTCATATCTGTGACGAAATGATGGTTAGTCACACAAAAATTTTCACCAAATGTCTTAACTCTTGTAGTGACTATCATTGGTGACATTGGAAGAATAGATGTTGTACATTTTCCTCAGCTCTCCTAAAAGTTTGCTTTAATTAGGAAATTTCAAGTACTTAGATCACGACGATGTAGATGCTTATGCCATACAACTTTGGTCCATGGGATAATAACTAAATTGCCTTGTAGAAACTTCTTATAAGATAAATTGGTAAACTTTCCTAAAGTAGTGTGTCTCCATTTGTAACATCTTATTCATCATTAAGATAGGTGTGCATAACTTCAAACCTGATTTGATATGGCATAGGAATCACTAAATAATTGTCTATTGGAGAGTTCCAGTGCAACTGAAGCATTTCTGTGTATCAATGGTTTTATATTATTCATAGAATCCAAATTCTCTAGTGGACCACTAGGCAACCAACTGTCCTATCAAAATTTGGATACCTTACCATTAGCTATAAGATTTACTATCTCGAATCTAACCTAATCTCTTGTTTTTAAGATGGCTTACATCATACTAAATACACTATATGAGGGATTATAACTTTATATGCTTTTGTGTTTGAGGTAGAATCCATATATCCACTTAGACCAAAGTGATTATTTGTCTCTGCATAGTCTCTATATCCTTTTGATTAACAAAACTGTATCCAAGGTTCTAATAAGTAGTAGGTTTAGAACCCCTTCATTCCTTGGAGTACTCACATCAAACCATTTGATCATGGCTTTACCTCTAGATACATTGGAACTTAACCACAAGAATGCCTTAAAGATCTTGTCAATGTTCTTTGCCTTAAAGATCTTGTCAATGTTCTTTGTTACTAATGCTAGAAAGGTCAGGTAAGAAGCCTAATAAACCTTGATGGAGTTGAGAATAAAAGAAATAAGTTCCACTATACCAACAAGGGACAAAATTATGTTGCTTTAGTTTGATTTTTGGAGTTGATTTTATCGATAAGCACATAATACTCCTTACTTTCCATCCTTGAGCTACATACAGGAATGCCAAGGTATATCAAAGGGAGGTACCGCATTTTGAAACTTATGATAATTTTGATATTGAGTTCCTAATCTGCTGCACTTTTAGAAAGATAAATGCCACTCTTGGTGCAGTTGACTTCAAGACTTGATAACATACTAAAAATTATGAATGTTGTTATGAAGGCCATGATTGAATTTGCATTAGCATTGGACATAAGTATCAATTCCTCTATGAAAATTAGGTTGAAAAATACTTTTCATAGGTTGAAAATACTAAGTCTTTTACATTTTGAGTGATATTTGAACTATTTATGTCTGTCTATCACTCTTTTCAAGAGTCTATTGAAGACTTCCATAACCAAAGTGAAAAGGTAATGTGGCATGGGATCACCTTGTCTTTAAGCTTTCCTGCTTCTCTTCCTTAAGTAATTCCTTATCATTTCTTGCAACACTAGGATATTGTCTTCTATGATCCTGTTAAGAATATAAGCAAAGAGTTTATTATCCCTTATTTAATTGATAGTTTGTTAGTAGAAAAGGCTTTGTCTGAATTAGGGACAAATATTAATTTTATACCCTATAAATTATTTAAGAAACTTATACTAGGGGTATTAATGAGGATGTGCTTGTTAAAGTTGATAAATTTATTTGCTCAGTTAATTTTATGATCTTAGATATGGTTGAGGATATAGTACCTTTGATTATAAGCCAACCCATCTTAGCCACTACTAGATCCATATTGATGTCATGAGACATTCCCCTAAACATGATGATGATTGCTATGATATTGATAGGATTGATTTTGCAGTTTTAGATGTTATGCAGGATTTTATTTATAAAGATCCATCGGAGTTGTGTCTCATTTAAAGTGAGTAGGAGGATGGGAATAACTTTATGAAGAAAAAGCAAATAGCCTACTTAAAGGCTAATGAACCTATGGCATGAAGAAGGAGTTTAATCTCCCTAAGACACCTTTATTATACATAGGTATGCGTAAATAAAAACGTTAAACAAACACTGGTTAGGAGGCAACCCAAAAATTAGGATTTTTTATTAAATTGATTCTTTATGTATGATTAATTTAGAGTTTAGTTCTAGGATTTTATTAATTCATGGCTTGTTTTATATTAGGTTTTCAAGCACCCTAAATGATTTTATCCTCCTTTATCTGTTGTTAGTGTTTTATGTAACTAGCTTGTCGTTGAGAAAAAATTTCTAAGCTTGTCAATTTTGTTATAATTAGCTTAACAATGAATAATTTAGGATTTTTTTAAAGGATGTTAATCATGATGATTCATTATGAGTTTGACTATGATTGTGATTTGATTATTTAGGCAAATAGTTGCAAGTTATTAAATTGATTTGAATTTAGTTCATTAATTTTGAAAATGGATACTTGATTTGCATTATAATACTTTGTGTATAATTTTTACTTTCATTAAGTTAAGTGTGAATTCTTTTGAGCATTTTCATTATCCAACATATAAAAATAAAAATAAAAAGAAAAGAAAAAGATATAGTAGTAAGTGAACAAAAGAGCATAAAATTTTCACTTTGTTAGCTTTATATCAATAAAAGGTTGAAGTTAAAAAGTAGTGCAAGTAGCCATTTGAGATAATGACGTAGTTGATTGATTGAGGGTATTCATAACAAGGTATTTACTCTTGCGTCAAAGGCTGGGTAACTTTTCAAACTAGCTTTTAAAAGCTCCTATGTTGTTTAAATTTAGTTTTTGATTTCTTTTAGTAAGAGGTATGAAAATCTTTAAAGGTTTTAGCATTATTTTCATGTATGTTCATTTTATGCATTAAGTGAAATGGTGTGAATTAAGTGAGAATTTAAAGAATTATAGAGTGAATTTGATTGATTTACAATTTTATGCAAGTAATTAAGTGCTTAATAATTCAATGAGTAATGGAGAATCTTGATGGATATCTACGAAGTGATTAGTGCTTTCTTGGAGTTTATTCTTATTAAGTTAAGAGTGATAAAATTGATTTGCTTGAGAACAAACACTTGCTTAAGTATGGGGAGATTGATAAGTACTTAATTGTTCATATCTTGAAGTTTATATTTAGTGCTTTCATTTGTTTATTTAAGGGTTTTTTTTCATTGTTTTTAGTATTTAATTCATTCATATTATGTTTTTAGGCTATAATTCACTTATTTAGAGTGAAAAGAAAAACAAATTGGGACAAGTTTGAGGTAAAATGGCGTTGTTTTTTTAATCAAGTTATGAAGATGTTGGAAATCAATATGGGCACAAACACTCACGTGTTGAGGCCTATGCACATCAACATGGCTATGTTTCATGTAAAATAAGAGCTTTTAGAGTTCTAGATGGTTACATGTTCATCAACATACCTGTATTGATGCCCATGCTCACATTTTAAGGCTATGTTCATTCTGGATTTGAGGGTTTCATGATTTATAATCGGCACAACTATCAACATGTTATCACCCAGAAGCCTAATTTCAAACTATGAAAGGAAAATTTCATATGAAAGTGAGGACGAGGCTCAAGAAAAAAATTGATGGCCTAGGATGATAAAGAGAATGAAGGACAAGCAAGGAAACACATTTATAGTGGAGTTTCATCGATCTAAAGTGGATTTCTTAAAGATTGAAAGAGATTTCATCACGTTTCTTTTGATTTTCTAGTTTTCCTTTAGTTTTGAAGTTATACCTTCTATGATGAGGAACTAAACATTTCTTGGTACTTGGATTAGATGAACTCTAAGATAGACCTTGTAGTGAATTTAATTTAATTTAATTCCTTTTTTGTTTCATTGAGATTCAATTATGTGTTCTTAATTATTCTTAAATTGATATTACTAACATATTGATTGATGTATGATTTCATGCAATTGAGATTAAGAAATCCTTTATATGAATAGATTTATCATAATTGAAAGGGGTTGCATATAAATAGAGAAATTCATAGATGAATTCAATTAATTAATTAACCTAAGATTAGCTGTTAACACTCTTGAGAAAGATATTAGTATAATTAAGGAATTTTCATGGTCCAATGAATTAAACTGAGTAGTGAAATCATAATTTCATGAGAAATCCTGGGAGAATTTGAATTCCAGGTATCACTATCTTCTTTGATTGTTTCTTAGTTTAATATTTGTTCTAGTTAATCAATTATGTTGAGCATTTTAGTATATTATTTTAATTTTGAATTTGATTATTCATAAACACCAAAATTTGTTAGATTAGATAGTAGAAAGATAATAAGTACTAGTAATTTTAGTCTTCATAAGATCAACCTGTACTCGCTTCACCGTATGCTTACCACTAAAAGAACTTGGTCAATCTTCTTTCAATAAGGGTTATGAAATTGTTTAAAAGTTAAAGCTTCTTTCTCATGTTTGTTCACTATATGCATTAGGTTGAATTTTATAGACTAAATTAAAGTTTAAAGGATTGCAGAGTTAAATTGAATTGATTTATAACTTAATATAAGTAGTTAAATGCCTAGAAATTTGATGAATTTTGAAATTAAATAAATAAAAGAGGGTTTTAATTAATCGAATTGATTGTTAAATTCATTCCTAGAGTTACCACCTATTTAAATTAAGAGTACAAAATAATAACAACCCAGTAAAAATCTTGCTGAAACATAAAGATTGGGAAAGTCCTGTAGTATACAGTCTTACTCCTAACTGATAAAGAGGTTGTTTCCGATAAACTCACATAACCAGAAAAATATATTATTAAAATATTAAAAATAAAATAGATCTAACAGATAATAATAAAATATAAATAAATAAATTTGAATAAATAAAATATAAAAATAAGAAATAAAATAAATAATACAATAAATACAAAACAAGGTAAGGAATCAAAATAAATGATAAAATAAGTAAATAAATACACAAAAATGAAAGAAGACAGGTTGATAAACAAATCCAACAAGCCATTACAAGAAAATCTACAGGCAAGTAGGGAAGTATTTAGGCTAACTAACTTATAATTAGGCTAACTAACTTAGAAGAAAATACTACACATGCTTAAGAGTAATATAATTAATTTACTTGAGGGTAAGCACATGTTTAAGTACGAGGGAATTTGATAAATGTTAATTAGTTTATGTTTTTATTATAATTTTGAAAGCATTTTGTTTATGTTCGGATGGTTTTTACTGAATTTGGTACTTAATATGACATATTTTATTATAAGCCTTATTTTAGCTCTTTAATGAAGAAGGGATGGTGATAGGATTGAATTTTTATATATTTTTCTATGCATTTACTTATGATTTCAATCCTATTTTTATGATTGCATGCTCAATTTGTGTTCAATTTTTGTTGACTGCTAGGTTGGATTTATTGATATAATCTTGAGGCTAAAACAGGAAAATTTTCTAAAGAAAAATTAGAGCATGGTTATTTACTTAGATAAATGCAAAAATAAATGTTAAACAAAAAATTTGCGTTGTGCGTTAACGCACAAGAGAGGAGCTGAGTATTTAATTGTCAAACTTAGAGAGCTTTTTATGGTGGCAACATGACAGCTGGAGGGGCATTAAAATTGAGCATATGAATTAGATGGCTAGCGCAAGACATCTAAAAAGCAATGGAACCAAAGCAAATGCAACACATGGACACGTCTTTGGGAGGAGATTAATTGGCTTTGAAAAATCACAGGAGGTTAACGCATGGCTGGTGAGCTGAGACGCAAACATGAAGACACACGCATGAAATAGAGAGGTGACGCTGGAGATCTTCACGTGACTTATTTGATAAGGCTGGAACGTGGACTTAACAAGACCAATTGATTGAAATCCAATGGCAAGTGCAAGTGTCGTGGACAACAAAAGAAGGGGACATCACAAAGCTACAAGGGACTTCACGCACCAGAAGAGTCAAATTTCAAACAAGCGTGGGACCAGCATCATGGAAGTTGTTGTCAATTTTCAGAAGCAAGGTTGAAGGTCTCATCAACACATTTAAATAATAAAAGCAAGAGAGGGAGCAATTTTAATTAGAGCAACAGCATTAATTGAAGAGCTACAGGAGACGTGGACCAATGACATCAATCAACAGTAGCATTAAAATCACGTGAATTGGAGAACGCAGACATCAAACTAAATCAACAACAAAAGCTTGGACGGCTGGCTGGTGGAAGAAGCAGCTACAATTGAACAGCAAGGAGGAATCACGTTGGTGGGCTTAGCCAAATGGACACGCAGGCACCCATGTCAAGGAACAGCAATATATGCAACTTTTTTCAACGCACAGGACAAAGCAGAGGAAGAGTGTAAGATAGCACAATCACGAAAGAGAAAAAGAATAAGCTGAAAAGAAAGACAGCAGGCGTCGACGTAATTTACGCAGAAAAAGCCATAGCAGACAGGGAGGTCTGCGCAGACCTAAGTGAATCGCAAGCAGTGGAGGCTAAAACAAAGAAGGGTTTGAAACATGGGGAGACGCTCGCACGATGGAAGGGCATCAGTTTTAAAGCGTTTAAAAGTAGGAGGAACAGTTCTAGAGAGGGCTGGGACGCAGGACAGAGAGAAGGAAAGCAGCAAGGAGTGGATCGAAAAAGAAGACAGTTTTTGGAGTTGGTTCA
>JANKOE010000005.1:49014062-49038232 GCA_026284465.1 Erythroxylum citrifolium | reverse complement strand
TAATTGTGTGTGTGTGGCTCATTACCCGATGGCTACAAGGGTGTTAGCCACTGAGCCGTGTTTTGCTCACCCCATTTTCCCCTCCTCAGGTGACGAGCAAGAAAACGAGTTATTGTATCGGGCTTAAGAAGAGTGTTGGGTTCTAATGTAAATTGTGTAAATTGTATATGTTTCGAAATCTTGTAGCATTGTATGGTTTGAATTGAAGTGACCTTATAGTGTAAAAATGAGCAAAAAGTGTTGCTGCCATTTGAGTTGTTTTTGGGGATTATTTGGATGATTTGATAGTTGGATGATCGAGTAAAGAAATGGGAATATGTAATGCATCTTGGGTTTATTTCATAAAAGTGTAATAATTTATGATTGAGAATGGCGGAAAATTAAAAGAAGGAATGCATTTGTGTTTCTTTATAAATTGGAAATGGATAGATGCCTAAGAGTGTGTTACTGCCTATGGATTACTTGGTTGTTGGATGTTGTGAGAAATTGGAAGATAGAAGTGATTTGGTGTAGGTGGAAGTTTGGGTTGGAAAGTGAAGGTTTGGCTAGTGCAATATTTAGGGGGGCGCACTATACCTCATTTTAAAAAAATGGACAGCCACCTTGATTAGGATTTTAGGGCATGTTAGAGTATGAATTTGAGTGAGGAGTATTTCATAAGATTTGTAGAACTTATTAAGATCTTTAAAATGAGGTATAGTGCGCCCTAATCGGAATTCGGAGTAAAAAGATATAAGGGTCGGAAATTGGCCGATTACTATTCATATGGTCAAACACTATTCATTTGGTCATTGCACTATTCATTTGGTCATTTTGCAATTTCGCTTATAACTTTTGCAATTGACCTCCGATTTACCCGAAATTCGAACCGAGCTAAGTTTTTAGTATGAAAATGGATTTAAGATGAAAAAAAATTTATATACTGGTTTCGGATTAGTCTATTTCAATGCGGTTTCGGGTTCCAGTTTTGGATTTGCGGATAAGAGGTTGGGTTCCGGAGACGGGATCCAACAGAAAGGTTATGAGATTTGTCTCCAATGAAGAGCTTAAGCGCTGCTTTGACTTTTTTCAATTTCTGTATGAGTTGATAAGCTTTGAACCCTTGTACCTCCTGATTCCAACAATTGGAAATGAGATTCATAAAGCCCTGCATTTGGAAGATGCCACTGAAGTAACGAAAGGGGGCTCTAATCTTGTTGAGCTGAGCTTTTCATTGAATAATCATGTAAGAATGGTAAGAGAAAGCAGTGTCCCCAAAATGAACATGAGAGAGAGGAAAATGGTTTGCCCAGAAAGAATTCACCAATGTTTTGTTAAGTTTTTTCCTAATGAACATATCACCTATCTCTTTATTCGACCAAATGAAGAATCTGCCTGATGAAACAAGGTCCATTAAATCCACTTTACTAAACAGAGAACTAAGCTCTTTGGTGTCACCTATAGAGAACCTCCCCCCCTTCTATCTTAGTCGAATTTAATATGCAATTAGAGCCGCCACTGACAATCCAAGCTTGCTGAATAGTAGTCTGTAACTTGCATAGATCTAATCATAACTTGGGTCTTTGAAAGCCAAAGTTAGAAGCCTATATAAGAGTAATATCAAAAGCTATATGATTCCCCTTTGGTTGACACTTCAAATGTAAGAGTTGATTTCTCTCTTGAACATTCAAAATATCAGGGCTATAATAACAAATGATCCTTCCATTATAATCGGAGAGATGGTTAGAGAAAAACTTCCAATTAGTACCCAAAAAATTTAAGTCCTTTGGTTAAAGAGGTTCTTTAACTTTGGTTTCAAGCAGACCAATTAGCCAAGGCTATTTTTCTTTGAATAACCATGGACTTTTTTAAAGGGTCATTAAGCCCTCCAATGTTCCAAACGAGGACCGTCATGGAGGGGAAAACCCCCTTTATTGATGTTTTTACCCTTATTACTCGCAAATTTCCTTCTTCAATTAGAAATTTGGAGTCTAGAAATTTAGAGTTCCATCTGGACTAAGCCCAAGCATTGACGACAAGAAATGTTGGCCACTTATGCCAGAAGAATTTGATTAAGGCAGAAGACCATACTTAGGTGCCTGCGTTAGTAGTTCTACTGGGGGGGTGTGCAAATTATGCCTTCATTTATCACAATTTGCAAGTGCTTCAAAAACGCTTTTCCTGATGAGCAAAAAGCTTAATTTTTTATGAATCCGTAGGAGCAGACTCGACATTGTGGCTACTGTTGGGGCTATTTTTCGTACGGTTAAGCTTGTGAGCTTCGAGAGACTTCGAGAGAAAGGACTCCCTAATTAAGATAAGGAAGTCAGTAGCCAAAGGGGGCTCCCCTTTCTATCTTGTCGTCGTGGTGGCCTAGGGAAGGCCCACCATTGGGGGTGAAACCCCACCCAAAAAGGTATTATGTTGGGCCTGCAAGCTAATCAAAGCGAGGGAGGGAAACAGAAAATACCAAAAATAGAAGGCGATGAGGGGTAAAGAGGTAAATGATGTAGAGAGAAGGCAAAGAAAAGTTTGTAAGAGAGAGAAGGGTTTTACGGATTTCTCTCCCTTTTGATATATTAACCTTTGAAATAATCTTTTTGAAAAGTTAAAAGAATTGAAATAAACAAGTTAAGAGCTCAAGCTTCAGGATTACAAACATCATACTATACTTCATTGGCCAAGACCAAAAATAAAACTTAAAATCACTACTTTAAGGCATAACCAATTTTATTATTTGTATCAAAGCATTATGGGGTATCAAGTCTCCATAATGTTGCTAGTCTTAGACTACATAGTTTGTTTATTTTGGATATTACAAGCTAGTTCCTTATTGATATATAATTTCCTCCATGTTTTGTTCAGTCTTGTTACCTTTCCCACAAAAGCTTTATACGACAAATTTTGTACATAGCAGAAGTAAAAATTGTTAATAAAACCACTCCATTGCCCTTAGTAAAGTTCATGTTTGTTGTTATATGCTAAAGGATATCACCATGGTCTAAGATTTGGAAGTTAACCTAGCACATTAACAAGATGTTTCTCCAAATGAGAGTGGAGAAGTTACATCTAAAGAATAAGTGTTCCTGTGATTTAAGTTGTTTACATAGAAAGCATATATTTGGCATATTGAGATATTTAAATCCATCTAGTGTAGATACCCTCTTTTTTGCTACAATCTATATGAAGATTGATAACTTAGATAGTAGCTCTTGCCCCAATATTAATTTGCACCATGTTCAATTTCCTCCTCCTTCTCTCAAGAGCTCTAAGGATCTATTTGTGATTTTTTTAAAATAGCCAAGTCAGACATAACTAGCCCATATACTCGTGTTAGTGTTATAATATGAGATTGTATGAGTAGCAGTTGTAGTAAAATTATCCCATTGATTGCCATTCGCTTAGAGGTTTACCCTGGAGGTGTTTGGAATTCATTATAAGAAATCAACAAATGATTACAAATCGAATAGTGACTAACTTTGCTTTAATTGTCATAATACAAGGAAGTTGTTCTCCCTTCCCCAACTATACATTTCAAGCTTCCAGTCAGTTGGCTCCTTAGATTAAGAAGGTGGAAGAGAATCTAAGTTGGGGCATCATGCTTTCTTTGATTAGTAGTGCTAATGACTCAGTTAAGAGTAGAAGGCCAATCATAAGTGAGGGGGGCATCTGATAACAAATGTAAAATTCTACTCTAAACCACTTTAAAGTAGTTGCATTGGAAGAAAAGATGTCCTCGATCCTCTACAGTCTCTTTACAAAGCAAAAAGATAGGGTTATAGGTTCCAAACCATCTGTTTTTTGTACGGATCCTATTTTTTATTACCAACCATGTAAAAATAAAGGCTTTATGGTTGAAGGACCATTTCCAAAAGAGGTGCCAATGAACATTCATGCCTCCTCCTTGTAAAGCCTTATAGCAATATTTATTAGTAAAAATACCTGAGTTATATGTGACCCATGTTATGGTATCCTGCCTATGGCTATTAGTGATCTGGGAGATAACCCACATTCAAGTTAAAACCTTTGAAATTGCCAACCCAATGAGTTTGGTTCATCAAAGAACATGCTTTGGATGAGAGCGAAAGCCTGTTCGTAAGACTAGATAATTCAGAACTTTGTAGTAGAGGGCTATGATTAGCCCAGTTATCAAACCACACCCAAATATTCTCACTATTGCCTAACATGTTTAATGAAATGAAAAACCTCATTGCTTAACATTAACTTTTGGAAAAATAACCAAGAGTACTCCCTAGAGATAGACAATTACCAAAAGCTTTCAATTTGGAGATACATTTCATGGATCCATTTTACCCAAATAGCCTGTTTATCTGTAAATAGCCACCAAATTCTTTTATATAGAATCACTTTTTGCATAAGAGATATAGGGATGATCCCTAGTCTCCCTTGCTTTTTGGGACTAGTCACCTTAGACCATTTAGCTTTAGCTTTCTTAGAGATTTTAGAATGCTATCAATATCCTTGCTTATAGATTTTAGATCATAACTCAAACAAGAAATCTCATGATTTCATAAGCATACAAGATCCTACGCATGTCATTAAAAAGGTAGGATGATATACTAACTTGAAACGCAGCAAAATAACTCCTTGTATGCTTAATGTTTTGCCTTCCTTATGGAGATCCACTATGGCTTCTCCTTCTTCTACAACTCGTTATGGTTGGAATGGATGGAGTAGACCGATCTTGTCACAACACACTAAGGTCAGAAGAGTTGCTAACTTGTTAAAGTAGCAATCCTTATGGTTCACCCACAATGCTCTTAATAAGCTTAACAACTATTTTATATGAGAGTGCTTCAACGCATGAAGACTTGAAAGAAGGAAGTGTTTTCGGCTTAAAGATGGGGAGAAGAGTGTAGTACTCGGCTAAGGAGGACAAATCAAAGGAAATATGAAATTTCCTTTTATAGGCCACCAAAAGGTGCCTGTGAAGAGTCATAACTCTTCCAAGAGTTATGTCTCTTGGTGAAACATCATGACTCTTGGCCAAGGGATACATCCTTTGGCAAAGAGTCGTGACACTTCCAAGAGTTATGTCCCTCGACGAAACATCATCATTCTTAGCCAAGGGACACATCCTTTGGCAAAAAGTCATGTATCTTCACTTAAAGTCATGATGGTACACTCATGACCATTCATTCTTGTATATGAACCCCTTTTGGCCGAAACAACACATCCTTTCATCCAAAGTACACATACCTTGGTGAAAGGGTGTCATGTTTGTTCATTCTAAGGAAAGGTACATGACGAATCTTCCCCTTTGACCGAATTCAACCTCTTGGCCAAATTCATGTATCCATGTGGAGACAATGAACTTGCACTCTAAGTGCATGCATGGGACGATGCATTATGGCATGCTATAGCTCATGGTACACCCTAGTGTCCATTGTAGCATGTTAGATTCCTTCATCTAGCACCACCAATTTCACCCATTAAGCTTTAGGTTTCAACTCCAACTCATGCTCCTTAATTAGCTCTTCTAGCTTAACTAGTGTGAACACATTTATAGCTAGCTTCCATTCCTAAGAACCAAAAATGAGCTGGGGTAATCTCAATTGAGCCCAATTGAGTTTATCCCCATCTTTTTACCTATTAAATAGTTTTAATAAGCTTCCAAGAGCTCACCTTAAGCTAGCCTTAGACACATGAGCTAAGGGAAAGTCATGTCAAGCCACTTATATATTACATGAGCTTCATTGAGCTTCCTTGAGCTGAGGGTTAGCACCTTACATGAAACCCAAGCATTTTCAAATATATCTTGGTGCGTTAAATGAAATTTGTAGCACTTATGTTATAAAATTCCAACAAGCTCCCACTCGCACAAAGATATATTTAAAAAAATGCTCCGACTCAAATAGAACATACTCAACAAGTGAACATACAAAGCCGAAAACAAATAATTGTTGAAGCATATAATTTTAAGTTGTCGGTGTGACCTTAGGCATGTAAACAAAATATCTTTACATTGTGGTTGCTAGACCCACAATGAAAGATTGCCACTCTCCTCTCATTTGAACAAATCAAACCCACTTGAACAAATCAAGTTATTCCTCTCAAATCGCAAGACATTTTGATACACATGTTTAATCACATTCAGTCTCCTTTGTGAGTTTTAACTCATAAAACTCATGAATGTATTAAACCTCATGTGTACTTGGTTTCTTTCTCACATCACATTCAATCTTTCATATCGTACAAAACAATGTATGGTGCCAAGATTGAATAATGTGATTATGTATCATTTATAGTGTGCAATATATGCTACCTTAGTTATGTAACTCATGCAATTATACTTATGCAGGCAATTTATGCATTCATGTCTTTCCTTTAGCTTCAAACTACTAGAAAGTTTAAGAAAACATGATCATATAAAAGGAAGATACTCCAGTCCCATTTCTCCCGAGACCTTCGACAACTAATTAAGAAGACCATGGTAATCCTCAATTTCCTAATGGCAAGCCATAGTCACTAAGGGGTTTGAATGAAGAATCTCACACATAAGCAAGATAAGAGACAACTTGCTTATTTTCTTCTGTTGGTCGATTTCATGGTTAACTATGGAACATTTGGAACACATCCCTTTGATGTTCCCTAAACACATCCTTAAATGGTTTATTACTCCACTCCCACTTGGAGGGGGGGTGTCAATTCTCCCTTTTAAAACATTTAGATGTGTAACTCCTATTATTCTCAATAATAGGAGGGCATGTTAAATAGCCATGAAACACTCCTTATTCTCACTCTTGAGAATGAAATCATAGGATAATATGTATGAGTGGACATACAAACTCGATGACCATGATCACCTTATCTTGATGCATTCATAATCAAAACGACCATAAGATTAAAGTTGTCATGTGTTGGTTCATGACTCCTACTTAAATGTATGACGCACATAAATCACGTATCTCTTTTAAGAGATAACATACATTTAAGAATTTAGCAATCTCATCCTTGATCTTATCAAACGTCTTACATGTGTGACACAAGAAAGAGAAAATTACACCAACATTTCATAATCTACGAAGACCCATTACCTTTACATATTTAGCAAAATGAGTTAGGCATAGGGGTGAGCCACCATTAGGTTCGTAGATATGTACTCTAACTTAATTTCTCCCTCTTCTATTGCACCTCTAACAACATGATACTTCATGCTAATGTGTTTAGTCTTTCCATGATACTTAGGGTCCTTAGTGTAAGCCAAAACTGCCATATGATAAGTGTGAAATGCATAATATTTTAGGGTATAGTTTGATATGTGTTTCTTCGTTTATTCGATTCTTTAGTACGTGTTTTCGGTAGAATTGTGTTAGTTTGTGAATTATTTGTGTTCAAGTGTTTTTATGGGTTAGTACAAGCATATGAGCTTAATTATTATGTTTTTGAGGTACCTTGATGTGTTTGTTAGTATTTCAGGGTCAATAACGAAGAACAAAGAAGTTTCAGAAAGACTTGAACCGAAACAATGACCCACGATCGTGGCCCATTAACCACAATCGTTACAAAAGCGAGACAAGACGGCCCATAAAAGCATTAGACTTGGCCCACGATCGTGGCCTTCCTGACACGATCGTGATAGACAGCTGACATGTGGCCCATGATCGTCGCTTGTGTCAGGCAAATGCGTAGACACAGAAAAGAACAAGACAAAAGAGATAGAGAGAGCTTTTGATCAGCCACCACAACGAAACCTTAAAGGAGAGAACTTTGAGATATCAAGAAAGAGAAGAAGGAAGAGAAAAGAGGAAGACAACACATATTTGACGTGCTTCCCAGAATAAGAAGCTTTCCGAAGTCGCAGCCTCCCATTGTCCATTTGAGTTCTATTTCCTAAGTATTTCATTTTTATTTGATTATAGAATTGGGATATATAGTTTGATGATAGGATTGAATTGTTGATTGATATTCTATACTCACCTTTGGAATATTATTTTTGATTTAATGAAATCTGATTGTTTTATGTGTTTATTGAATTAATTGTGGTTTAATTCTGTACTTCATATCTCGATAATAAACTGAGAGGGTGAATCGAGAAAAAATGATTAAATTGGGCTAACGAGAGTTAGGTAATTTAATAGATTCATAATTAAATTAGGTTGGTAAATCTTCTATAGAGAGATCATGTATAGGTTTCCAATTGTTTATTAGACTTAAGAACTAATTAGGTTTTGGATAGGTTTTTAATTAAGAGATTACAGCTTCCCATAATCTGATTAGGATTTATGCTTTAGGGTTCAATTATAACTTGAGAGAGAGTAGTTGACCCTAAGATCATCTAGAACTATTATTTTGATAAATCGTAATTGGTTAGGTTAGCATTAAAGATAGATATTTTCCCTTTTTCTCTTTTGGTTAACTCATTAGGTTAAATTTTAGGGTGTGGTATCATCATTTAACAAATCAATCAATTTCCATTATTTGTTATTCATTTTCAATCTAAAATTGTTAATCGTTGTTCGTTAATTGTTTTCATTAAGTGTTAATTGTCAATTATTGTTTTGTTATTTGATTTGGTTAGTTTGATTTATTTAGTTCTCGTGTTTAAATTCATTGTCTAATGAGCAAAGTAAACAGACTATTACATTATGTGAACAAAAAGGAATTGTAGCTATTGATCAGATGATGGAAATGCAAGCGAGGATTGATAACTTGACTCAACAACTAAACAACATGAAGGCTTCGTCCTCATCTCTGGTGAAGGCCGTACAACTTAAGTGTGAACTCTATAGACAATTGGACCATGACACAATAGACTGTTTTTTAATAAAGGAAGGTGATCCAGAGTAAGTAAATTATATGGGAGCCCAGTATGGACGAGGAGGGGGAAACAATCCCTACTCCAATACTTACAATCCTGGGTAGAAGAATCACCTTAACTTCTCTTGGACGAATAATTCTGTAGGACAGTTTAGACCTTAAGGACAATCAGGATTCCAACAAGATAAGACAAACTCAATGGAATCTAAGTTGGATAAGATTTTAGATAAGATTGGAGGCATGGAAGCTGCACATAGGAGGCTTGAAAGCAAATTTGAGTAAGTTACCAAGAACCATGTCACTTCAATACATAATCTGGAGGTCTAAGTAGGTCAACTAGCTGAAGCAATATCTACTTGGAATGCAAGAACACTTCCTAGCAAGAACATTCCTTGCAGTGTAAATGGAGCCAATATAGACAAGGCATTCGCAGATTTGGGAGTGGGCATCAATATGATGCCCTACACCTTCAGTCAAAAGTTGGGATTAGGAGAGTTAGTACCCACAAAGATGTTAGTAAAGACGGTCAACAGAGCAGTCCATCAACCGAAGGGGATTATTAAGGATGTGCAAGTACAATTTGATAAATTTACTTTTCCTATAGACTTCTATATATTAGATATTGGAGATGATGTGAAAACCCTATGGTCCTTGGAAGATCATTCCTGGCCACTGCTCGCTTAATCATTGATGTTGATGTGGGTGAACTAACTCTGAGGGTAGGAAAGCAACAAGTAACCTTCAAAGTGTCAAAGAAAGACAGCAGTAACCCTTTTACCTCTAACTAATGTCAAGGAACTCGTACCTCGAGGGCAATGGGAAGATATTGAGGATCCTGAGAGTGCCTTTAGAAAGAAGCGATTGTGTAGAAGAAGGTGAAAGAAGGAGAGCCACAAGGAAGGTGGAATCAAGGGCAAGGTAGCTTATGTCCAAATTGTTAGATTAATGACTGCACTGCCATTGTACCACTCATTTGAACCACTATGAGCAAAAGAAAAGCGACGAGCTACTGGCATCAAAAGAAGCACTGCATGGGAGGTAACCAATGGAATTTTAATGTCCTTGATTGTTTTTAGAAGTTTGAATTTCGTAGTTAGGTTATTTCGTTTTCAATAAAATCGGGAAGTTATAAGACATCAACATGGAAGTTTATCCGTTTATTCGATTGTTTAGTATGTGTTTTCGGTAGAATTGTGTTAGTTTGTGAATTATTTGTGTTCACATGTTTTTATGGGTTAGTATAAGCATTTGAGCTTAATTATTACGTTTTGAGGTACCTTGATGTGTTTGCTAATATTTCAGGGTCAATAGTAAAGAACGAAGAAGTTTCGGAAAGACTTGGACCGAAACAACGGCCCACGATCGTGGCCATCAGCCACGATCGTGACAGAAGCGAGAGAAGACAGTTGCCACGATCGTTACAGAAGTATCAAACTTGGCCCACGATCGTAGCCTTCCCAACACGATCGTAACAAAGAGCTTACATGTGGCCCACGATCGTGGCTTGCGTCGGGCAGACGCGCAGATATATAAAAAAAGTCAAATTTTGAGAATTTTTTAGACCTTTTCAACCCCGAGAAAAACCTACGGCTGCCACAGACACATCAAGTATAAAAAGAACAAGACAAAAGAGGTAGAGAGAGCTTTTGATCAACCACCACAACGAAACTCTAAAGGAGAGAACTTTGAGAGATCGAGAAAGAGAAGAAAGAAGAGAGAAGAGGAAGACGATGCAAACTCGACGTGTTGCCCGAAACAAGAAGCTTTCCGAAGTTGCGACCTCCCATCGTCCATTTCAGTTCTATTTCCTATGTATTTCAGTTTTATTTGATTGTAGAATTGAGATATATAGTTTGATGATAGAATTGAATTGTTGATTGATGTTCTATACTCACCTTTGGAATATTATTTTTATTTAATGAAATCTGATTTTTTAAGTGTTTATTGAATTAATTGTGGTTTAATTTTGCACTTCATATCTAGATAATAAACTGAGAGGGTTAATTAATTTACTAAAATCTCCATAGGCTATTATAAATAGACTTAAACTCCAATGAAGTTAGCACTCTTTGCCTAAACCTCACTATAATAATTAGAGTTCTCTTAACTAATTATGTGGATACCATTAAATGCTAGACATTTGAGTAACTACAATGATTAAGATAAGTCGGTATCAAAAATGATTTGAGGGGATACTTTATATTTTATATGGCAATTATGTTATGGAATTTAAATGATTTTGTCTTTTGAGAAATCATATGAAATAGGTTTCATAATTATTCTATTATGATTAGGTTGATTGTTATTGATATTAATTTTAAGAATTGAAATTATAAAAGTTGCGCACCCTAAAAGCCTAATTAATTCTAAAATGTTCACAAATTATTTTGGAAACTCAAAAATGAAATCTGAAAAGGTTTCAGATACCCAAAATCTAAATCAAAAAAAAGATCTTGGGATTAAAATCGTAAAACCCTAAAAACAATTAATCAAATTATATTTGATTAATGACTAAAAAAAATTTCTTCAAACCATAAGTTTATGGAAAATTAGAAGTTAGCTTGTGTAACCTAGAATTGTTTTGGGATTTTTGGCATTGCTATTATGCCACGTTTTGTGACCATAATAAGTTGCTGGAGGAGAGCATTGTTGCTTTGGTGGATGATACCAGAGAACCAAGTGGTTGGTGATCTATTTCACATTATAGTGGTTGATGTTTTGGGTTTGTGTGAATTATTGGTTTAAATATATGAGAAAAAGATGGTGGCAGTAGCATAAGCAAACAATAGACATCAGGAAGCTCAACTAGGCTACGGTTGGTTTCATGTTGGGTCACCATTAACTTGTCTGCTGACAGGAAGAGACAGTTATTGGAGAAGGAAGCTGCAGTGGTTGAGTGCCGATGGTCAGGAGCTTACATAGAGGTGTGGCAGCTGCATGTGATTTGAGAGTTCCGTGTGGCGTGATAGCTGGCAACTGGTATGGAATAGAGAAGATGTTGTCTGCTTAGAGAAGCTATCACAAGTTGTAACTACCTGCGGTGAGCTATGAATGTAGCATGGCGGCGGCTGGTTAAAGGCAGTGACTCGACGGTGGTAGCATGTTTTGAAGCTAGGGTTTGTGTTGTACAAACTAAGGTTTGACTAAGGAAGAAGAATTGGTTGTTTGGCGATAACAATAAACCTATTCTAGGGTTAGGACGGGACTGTTTGGCAATTAAGATAAGTTTAAGGTTAGAGTAAGATATCTCATAACTTGAATAAAAGTTGTTTGGTTATTAGAATAAGGGTATTTCATAGCTAATTTTGGGTTATTTTGTTATAATGATTAGTGTAATCCAAGTCTAAATAAAATGGAAATTAAAACAAACTAACCACTATTTAAGAATACACTCATTCTAATAAGAATTTAAAAAAGATTTAAATTCTAAATCAATTTCGTATTTATATTAATTATTTTTCTTAATTTACTTTAAGATTAATAATTACTTTGATTCCTAAAGAAAATTAAGAAAAGTTGTTTCTAGAAATATATTAATTACATTTCAATTTAATTAAAATTAATTAATTAGAGTCAATAAAATTAAGAAAATATTTTCTTAATTAATTAAGAAATGTACTCTTAAATACAATTTATTTATTTCAATTTGATTCACATATATTTAATTTGTTTAGAAAATTATCATTATATTTATTTAGAAACTGTTTCTTTATTTACAAATATTATAGATTTCTTGATCTATAGAAAAGTATTTTTATAAATTAAATTTTGACTGGTGTTTTTATTTATTAATTAAGAAAAAGATTTTTCTTTAATATTTTTGAAAATACTTTTATAACTTATTAGAGAAAGATTTCTAGTTAACTAAGACGTTAATCTCTAAATAAATAATAGAAAAAATCTCTTAATTAAATTAAAAGGTGTTTTATTTAATTTTGAAAGTGTTACCCTTTAATTTTCGATTTTTTTTATTAGGGAAAATGATTTCTAATTTGAATAAAAATTGTTTTCTAATTAGGTTTGAACTTCCTGCTTGTTTAACTTTAGTAAAGGAGTTTTCCTTAATTATAATACGTAAGAATTATAATTTATTGAAAAATATTTCAATTAAAATTTTTGAAGGAATCAAGATAATTGGAAATAATCTTGAATTGAATTTGAAAATTATTTTCAAATCAATTTTTTCTATTTAAAATAAAAATTTAATTCATTAAGAAATCAATAGATTTAATCTAATTTGATTATCTGGAAACGTTTTTTTATATTACGAAAACCAATAATTAGAATCAATCAAAATTTGATATTCTATACATCTAAGTTATTTATGTGTGCATAAATTGATGTTGTAAAAGTATGTGACCTTGACGTTACCACGTGGATCAATTTGATCTATACAAATAAGAAAGACTTAAAAATTTGAGAAGAAAATAGAAAATAGGAAATGATTGAAACGTGTGAGAAGCGTATTGGTCAAAGAGTGGAGTACCCGAAAGAGCAAGACTTCGAATAGTTTGGGAAGAAAAGACAAAACTTTCCTTATACTTTAGTGCGCTTGACTAGTAATCCTTTTCTTTGTTTGTAACATTTCAATAGTTAAGTCATGCTTTTATTGAGAGTTAATCCGTTTAAAGCTTGTGAGGTTCATCATATAACTCAGACGAATGTTTATAAGGAGCTTTCCTTTATTTTGTGAGATATGAATAACAAGAATTTGGCCATCACTCCAAGACTGCAGCTTGTCTACTTCCTGATGCATTTATGACCGTTTTCGGAGATATGATTAATGTAAAATTACAAAATTGTCAATGGAAGCAAGATGTTTAACCTGGTGGTGAATGTTATCTATACACAACAAATCAACTACTTCAAAGCACGCCCAGAAGAATAGGAATAACAGATTCCAATATGGTTGCTGCTCCTTAATGGAAGTTGATCTCAAACAACTGAGCTCTGTAGAATTACTCAATAGCACCCCCAAGCTTAGGTATGCTAAGCAAACACAGTAATGGCGAAGATTGTTTTGTTAGTCAACTAAACCATTTCAGCAAATATGGGAATCGGTAAAACAAAGCTTTGCTTGGTGCACTTCAACCGTGAAATGGAGGCTGCTTCTCAAAAGAGACTTCAATCGGTGTTGCATTGCCGTAGAATTCCTCCAAGTTGTAGAAAGCTCTCTGTTGAGGAAGGAATATGTGGATTACTACATCACCTGAATAAGCACAAAGTCGGCAAAGCACGGATTAGTGACGTTCAGATAGATTCAAGAAGTTGAAACATTATTTGTTGGGTAGTATCTAGAAGAAAATTTCCAATGTCTATGAAGCTTCTGGCTGCCCTTTGGATGATTATAAGATGGATTGAATGGGACTTGTACAAAGGCAATGTCAAAACTCCCAAGATATTTTGAAATGCAAATTTCCTAACATATTAACGTGATTCTACTCCGTGAAGAGCCATTCCCTGATTAACAAGTAGCTTTAATCATTGCTACATATTCCTACGCCGGAAGGCAACAGCTCTCTAGTTCGTAACAGCTGAGTGTATCTGTAGCCATGAAGCACTTTTTTTCTATAAGTAAATGTAAATATGTCCAAAATTAACTTCTAAAAATAGTTTAGTCAATAGAAGTAACAATTCTTCAAGCTTAAAGATAGAACTGCTGATATTTAATTCTTTACCAAATAAAAGTTTCTATTTGTAATTTCAAATTAAAACATCATAAATATTTTATTAAATTATACAAACTTGGTTGAATTATTTAAGCAATAACAGTCAAGGGCTAAAACAAGTTAAAAGATTTATGCAGACAATAACATGATGATAGAGTCTGAACGAGTCTGGTTCACCCATTTCTTCATCAACAACTTACTTCACTAGTTTTCTAGCCAATTTTATCGAGCTGGACCAGGCAGTCTTTCAGCTTTTTGTCCAACAACGTATACAAAACCAGTATAAACCATATCCATTTAGTGCAAAATGGCAATTTAATAACTGGCTAACGACTGAGTGTTGAACCTTTATGCAGTTTCTTCTCGTGTCAAACCTTTTAAATCTTTCAAAGAAATTCCAAAACCTTTTAAAATGTAATTTATCAATTCACAATATCTATACTGAAAAGAGAATATGATGAGGCAAAGGAACAAAGACATTTTTGGTGACAAGATTTCTATATTTAAATTATACGTCTTGTTTTTTAACAGAATAAACTTTGAACCAATAAGCTGATGTTTAAAAGATTTGGAATATAATTATAAAAACTTATAACTTTGAAACTTGTGCAAGAAATTCTAAAAAGTTTAGCACTCAATGACCCATGTTTGGTTGAAATTTAAAGTTGAATTACTAGCAGATGAAATGGAAGCAACTATGTTGTCATCAAGGGCATGGTCACTTACCAAAGTCCAACAGTGTCCATGAGTTGGGTTTTGTATCTCCAGACGAAACTTTTCCATACTTCTCTTCAGCAAGATCTCTTATTTTAGATCTATATGGTAAAATGATATTAACAAAATCTGGCATGCAACTTTTAATCTAGAGGGGAAAGCAAAGACCTTTTACTGTTAAAAGTAGAAGTCACTACCTGATAGCATCAATCTGAGGGCGTGAAAAGGCTGTGGCAATTATGAAGAATCGAGTCCAATACACAAGAGGCTTAACAAAGAGGATTTTGATGTCAGCAGCCTTAACTTCAGAGGCAACCTTAGCCATTGCAACAGCAACTAACAGATAGAAAAAGGTAAAAGAATGTAAAAGATTGATCATATTTATGTTCCATTGACATAAAACATTCAGTAAGCAAACATAACTTAGGTTTTTAGGTAATTGCCAATTGTTTATTGATGTAGGACAAATAAAAGAATTGTTAACTAGTAGTTAAAACTCACAAAATTAGAAACATGGTTGATATTAAGCTATTATTTTAGGGTTTAATATGCTTGAAGTTAGGATTTTAGTTGTTGGAATTTTGTGGTGAACACAAAGAATAGAAGGTAAGAAATTAGGAATCACTCCTAACGTCTAAGAATCACTCTTACAAGAAAGCATCACATTTTCTAGTTGAAAACTCAAGTTTGTAGAAACATTTCAAATTGCTTATTCTTGATGAAAAGTTGAATACACATGTATAATAAAAAGGTTCCTAATTTCAATGCTATTATAATAGAAATTCTATAAAGTCCTATACAACTAGAATAACATATACTACTATTTCCTATCTAATAAGGAATCCTAACACAATCTAAATTTCAACCCTTATTTTTATATCAGCTCAATTCTCAATTCTCATCTCACCAAATTAAAGCTTGTGGTTGACTAATCTTTCCTCTTTTATTTCTGTTATACACTTTAATTCTTTTGTATCAATTCTCCCCAGTTTATCTGAAGTCATCTTTGATGTAGAATGTGATAAATACTGACCATAAAAGTCTGGATTCAATTTCTGAAATTTATATTCTAAAATTCAAGTACTGTCAAAGATCGGTCTTCCTTTCCACTTAACAAGAAATGTCGATAACTTCAATCTCTTTCTTGTGACTACAATTTATTTATCAAATACATCCTCTATCTCCTCTTTAAGATGGGGAATGGTTGGAATTCTTATAGTCACAGTAGGGGATTGCTCATCAACTTGTCTATGATAAATAGTCAAGTCTGCAACATCAAAGATAAGACTTATTCCCATGTGACTTGGTAATTCCAAAACATATGCATTAGCACTTATCTTCTTAATGATCTTATAAGGTCTCACACTCTTTGAATTAAGTTTCTTATATTTTTCTTTTGAAAAACTTTCTAGATGAATCCTAACCATTACCATATCCTCTTCATTGAATTCCACCAAACACCTTCGAGCAATTGTTATAATACTATTATCTACCAAAGCAACTTTGTAAGGATTTGAATGTTTCTCCGTGAGTAAATTCAATCACTTCACCATGTTCTCCAATACCATATTCATACTACTTCATCAATGATAAGCTTGCATACTTTATCTTCGCTCTAACTTGAGTCAAGAAAATAGCAGTACAAAGTCTTTCTGCTTGTTCTGTCGCTTTAGGGGTTGTAAGTACGCATCTCATTACATTAAGATTTGTACGACTAGCTAGTTCATCACTAGAGTCTCCTTCTAACTCCTCTCTAGCTTCGTGTTCACACAAATACTCGTTAGATCCATCCTCTGCTTCTTCTTCTTCTTCTTCTACCATCATATGCAAACCTTTATCAGGACATTCATAAGCAAAATAGCCTCTCCGATTGCATCGAAAGCACTTCTTATTACTACTACCTCCTTTTGTTCCAGTCTCAACTATAGCTTTGCCTTTAAGTTTAGATCCTTGAGAAGTTGTATAGTTATTTTATGAAGCAAATTTTGACGCATTAGGTGCTGATCTAGAGTTTTGCACCATCATAGTTCTCTTCATGTTGAACTCCCCAAATTTCGAAATGTTTTAGTTACTTATTGTCTTAAGAGATATGCATCTTCAAGGCTATAAATCCTTTGCATTATCAACTCCTTGCGAATTTCTTCCCTTCATCCATTTTTATAGTGAGATATAAGTTATCGTTCCAACTTAATCCGTTCACATTAGATAGAAATTTCATCAAATATTTTCGTGTACTCAGTTACGAATATATCTCTTGTCTAAGGGTTGAGTTCATCTTGGAGATCTTCCTGATAATGAAATAGTAAGAATTTTTTTGATAACTTCAGCTTCATCTCTTCCCGATCAACAATTGATGGTTGACCTATTTTTCGAAGTCTATCCTCTACTGATCTCCATCAAATTTTAGCGTGTCCAACGAGCTTCATCTTTACAAATCGAACTTTTTGATCTTTTGACATATGGTATCATTTAAATAAATCTTCCATTGTTGCTGTGCAATCTAAAAATAAGTGTGGATCCATCTTTCTTGCAAAATCAGGGGCTTCAACACGAACTTTCTTAGTAATGTCATCGAGTTCGTTGTGTATTTCAACTCTATCATGGCTTCTAAAGGCTTGCATGCACTCTCCATGTACTACAGGCTGGTTTCTTGTCTTGGATCTCTCAGTAAGCGTTGGTTTCCTAATCTCATTCGTTGTTAGTTAGTGTCAGCTCCTCGTCTTGGATTTCACTTTCTCCACCCTCACCATAGTGTGTAGTTTGTTGTCTGATATTTTTTCTAGATAGTTTTTGGAGCACCTTGTGATCAAGGTTCATTAAGGTCCGATCTTTCTATAACTTTTAGAAGTATTTCATCTTGCTCCTAGTCGCTAAATATTCCTCTATATGCCTTT
Source organism: Erythroxylum citrifolium (assembly GCA_026284465.1). Classification (NCBI taxonomy): domain Eukaryota; kingdom Viridiplantae; phylum Streptophyta; class Magnoliopsida; order Malpighiales; family Erythroxylaceae; genus Erythroxylum; species Erythroxylum citrifolium. Next base: position 49,020,195 of record JANKOE010000005.1, on the reverse strand, counting down.
CCACTATGTGTCGCCATTATGAACCAAAGCTCTGATACCAAAATGATGTAGGACAAATAGAAGAATTATAAACTAGTAGTTAAAACTCACATAATTAGAAATATGGTTGATATTAGGCTAGTATTTTAGGGTTTAATATGCTGGAAGTTAGGATTTCCGTTGTTGAAATTTTGTGGTGAACATAAATAATGGAAGGTAAGAAACTAGGAATCACTCCTAGAGTCTAAGAATCACTCTTAGAAGAAAGCATCACACCTTCTAGTTGAAAACTCAAGTTTGTAGAAAAATTTCATATTGCTTATTCTTGATGAAGAGTTGAATACACACATATAAATACAGTTCTTAGAACCCTTGTTCTAGTAGGAAAGAGTTCCTAAATTAAATCCTATCACAATAGAAATTCTTTAAGTCCTATACAACTAGGATAACATATCTAAAACAAAATAACATATACTACTACTTCTTATCTAATAAGGAATCCTAACACAACTTAAATTTCTGCTTTTATCTTTGATGCCAACTCAATTTTCATTTCTCATCCCACTAAATTAAAGATTGTGGTTGACTAACCTTTCCTCTTTTCTTTCTTTTATAGACTTTAAGTTCTTTTACATCATCTACTATCTTCAGTCAAGGATGCATACATCAAACATTCAGGAAGTAGACATAACTTCTTAGATTTTTAGGTAATTGCCAATTGTCTACTGTCTTCAATCAAGGATGCATACGTGCCATAAAGGCACAAAAATGGTGAGTGAAAAGATTTTATAACAGACAAAAAATTCAAAATTTAAACCAAATGACATCACAGCGATATAGAAATTTGATTCCAATATAGATGACTAAGGAGTCCAATCAAGATCTAAAAAACCACCATTATTTGTGAATTCTAGAGTAAACATGATATTCACATCCAAGAGACTCCCATGAAAAAATTTCCTAATTTTTAGAATAATTATCATTGTGTTAATCTTGATCCTTTTGTTCACTCATCCATAAGAATGATGAATGCCATCAAAAAGCATACAAAACTCCATTTAACAATGACTTTATTTCAAAATATCAAAATTAAACATTTTATTACTCTTCGTCCTTGTAAAATTGAACAAACTTTGAGCATTCTTGTCAACTTTTGTTATACTTATATTGTGGAAAACTAATATAAGAAGAAGAAAGCTTGTTAGACAAAAACAAAAGATTTTATTTTAGATTATCAGTCCTTGATTTACAACAGATTTGAAGTAAGTTGTACATCTTTAAAAGCATATTGTGGAGACTAATTTTATAGCAAAACAACACACAAAATGAGCAAAAGACTGATAAAGAAAAGCAAATTGCTGATAAAGTTTGGTTGACTTTGTTAAGACACCAATGCAACAAAAACTTTAGCTATTAGGTGATGCCTATAAATGGATCCAATGATATTCTAGCACCCCTTCGACTTATATGCAAGACCACTAGTCATGAAGAATGTGGATTGGAGAGTTTACATGACAAGCTTTCAGAGTCATCATCGACCTCTGCACTGGGAGGCTTTTCATCATTTCTCCTAAATACCACCTTGCCATATTTGTTAAACAAATCGTCAAAGATGTCGTCTGTATTTTCTACATTCTGCAAATTAAACCATCTCTTTTAGAAATGAATCATCAGTAATATAAAAGCCACTTTTACTAGCATTAGAAAGTGTCAAGATGCACTTCATTGCAATTTTAATAACCTTCTTATGTACACAGAAAAGATTATGGTCATAATATAATAAATATAAAAAATTTGTAAAGTGATTAAAAATCATGACGCTTTCGATAAATCAAACTGATGTACATCGTTAATAAATCACACAGATGGATCACTGAGAAATTTATCTAAACAGAAAAAAGCTAGAATAGCTGAATCCATTTTGCAGCATAACATTGATACGTAGAACTTTATTTCTGCTGCCTTTGAGGTGGCAACTTTTGTTGAAATGGTAACGTGAGGTTTAGTGATCAGGTTGATCCCATTCAACATAAAATGAAATAAATACACGTGTGTGTGTGTGTGTGTGTGTGGGTGGGTGGGTGGGTGGGTGCGTGTATAGTACATATATGTATAATTTAAACTTATGACCCTATATCGAAATAGACACTTTTAACAAGTTTCATACTTCAATGCTTACACTTCCATATGGGCTCAATAATTAAACAACAATGAAACTATCTACTTGCTACTTACCCCTACAAGACCTATGAGCCCTTGATTGTCAATGAATCCGGTTTTCTGTCTTAAATTGCCATAAATATTGAATCCTGATTACAGAGGCATTGAAAATGACAAGTTGGCAACAATGGCATTTCAGTAAGGTCAATAAGCAAGTGAATATGAAAGTTGATTCATAAGCAAACATCCATCATTCTAGCACTTTGTTGAGTTCTCCAACCATCAAAACACAGCATAAGTTATTCAAATAAAAGAAAGCAACTAAAGTAGTAACAAAAACGAAGCACACGAGCTATCAAGTATTCATGAAAAAAAAAAACTATTTCCTACTTGTTAATTTCACATGAAAGAAAGTATCGTACCGAAAGAAAGTTATCGTCTGCATCTTTACGGGTAGCAAAACTTGGGTTAAAATTCAAATTCATCCTTCTGGGTATTTGTATTTGGCAAACGTAGTTGCAGTCAAATGACTGAATCCTGCTGCGACATAACCCTCCAAAACAGTTTCTGGGTCTTCTAGAGAGCTTCGGTTCTATATGGCCCAGTTGATGGAGTTCACCGCCGAAACGAGTCCCACGGATAGATAGAGTAGTTGGCACTGCCATTTTTGCTGTTGATGCTCTGAAGTGGATAAAAATGGGAGGGAGATTTTTCCACTAAAGACAACGTTTCTTTTTATCTCTTTCATAGTTCATTTCATTTTATCAAGATGATGAAGTTTATACCGGGGTGAATGGGCTTGTTCGTGGGCTTGATTTAAATTCTTGGACTTGTTAAATATTTTGGATTGGAGGTTGACTTATATGCTTGTAGCTTTATGAAATAACTTGTGGCAATTTAACGTTTTCCATTTTCGGACTTGCATAAGTTTACAGTTGAGTCTTTTTAAATTATCATCTATTGATTGCCAACGTAAATACATATATCCATATTAAAAAGGTAATGGTTGGTGAAAGATTATCCTTCTTCTCGTTAATCTGGAGGTTGTTCAATGGCTGACCTCAGATGCTTTTGCACGAGTCACTTACTTCCCACTTCTCCATCTTGCGTTTGCCCACTGCTTTTCTTGTCCCTATAATTCTTTATATGGAACTTTCCTCTTGCTTTTCGACTGTCAGCTTACCTCTCTCTGTCTTCCCACTTCTAATCCTCTCTCTCATATAGAACTCCCTGAACCTAAATTTACCTTGTTGATCATTTGTTTCCCTGTCTTCTACCGCAACCTTAGACTCTCCGCTCCTCTCTTTGTACTGAGCACAACTTTTGTCTTTCTCTCTCCTTTGTTGCTACTACTGACTTATAGGCTGTTTAGAATGGTTTGAATTGAATTCAATTGCAGCATTGAATTCAGTTCTGGTGTTTGGAAATACAAAAAAAGGATAGGTTCAATTCATGCATGTAAATTGAAACTTATCCCCTTTACAAATTGAATTCACCCCTCCAAATATCGAAATTGAATTCATGCAAATAATTGACTTGTTGCCCTGACACCATATTGTCGAAGGATGGTTCAATTCTGTTGCGATCTCCATGGATATGGGAATTTTTCACCATTTTTGCTTGATAAATAATATTATATATGATTAAAAACCAAATTAATTTTCCTTTATTTTTATATTTGGAAATTGTAATTTTACATTAATTATGAAATTATTATTGTAAATTTAGAGAAATATGAATTTTTTTCAAAAATAAAGAATAAATCATGAAATCCTTTGATCAAACTGTATCAATTTATGCACTACATCTTCTTCAATTTTATAATAATAATTAAAAAATTCATATTTTTAGTCAAGGGTAAAAATTGTAGGAAAATCCTAGTGCATGCATCACATAACGGGGTGTGGAAAACAAAAAAAATTATTCCGGGACTTTCCCGAAGTTTAGGATCTATGTGTCTATACAAAAAAGTACCATAATTCTCAAACCACAACGACCAAAGGAGACCGTCTCTAACGGTATCCACGCAGAGATCGAACAATCTAACCGAATCAAACTCTTTGATCCAGAATTAGCTAGAGCAAAGAAGAGAGTGCTAGCTCTTACCTTGATTCTAGGAGAGCTCATGAAAATGAGGAAGACGATGAAACTTCAAAGAAGATGATGGAGAGCTTCGAATGAACATAAAAATGTTCCTTATATTTCATGCTTCTCACTATTCTTCTCCTTATTCGCATTCCTTCTTTTGTCTTTTATGGATTTTGTCTCTTATCCATAAAAAGCATTAAATGCAAATTTTCTCAAATGCTATCCTCCTTTCCACGTTATCATACCTTCCTTATATATATATATATATATATATATATATATATGCTGAGGTGGTCTAGTCACACTGGGGTAGGCCCTATCGGGTCCCGATGTGGAAAAATACCAATGACCTGTTTCAGCAATATCGATGTCACAATCTCATCGGAACATATCCTGATCTCGTCGAGATCCATTTAGTTCTATTGCTCTCCATATAATTGATCTCTATCCAAAACCATTTTACGAATTCTCCGAGTCACTCTTATGCGTGTGACCCATTAGGTTTCCGGTTATATTAGTCACTTAGATTAACACTTAATACAAGCAAGTCATGGGTGGTATCTAGCAACACATCATGACCTCCAATTGACCAGAAAGTAAGTGGTTTGATGAAAGAACCTGTGCTCATCACGAACCATATCACGAACCCTCCCATAGACAATTGCTGTGCAATTCGTCCTTTCATTTTGTTATACCCCATTTGGTTATGAGTATAGGCGAAGTGTCAATTCTCACTAGATTGACTACGTCAATTCCAGTCCAAGTGATATCAGTTCTCATCCTGAGACTAATTACTCTATATGTCAATGAAGACATTCTTCATGACACTGTTGGACCAATGAAGGTTGACAAATTAAATCCTTCTATGTTTGGATAAATAATAAAACTCAGGTATTTGGATTAAAATGGTGGTACACTTGTCGACTAATGATGGCACAAGTTGACTATTATGTTGTTGATAATTTTCAAGTCAGATGAAATTTAAATAAAGTCAATTTGTGAAAATCAAGATTGCAATAATGAGTATCAGAGTTAAACAACGTGTATTTCATGAGAAGATCTTGTATGAAGAATTCAAATAAGCATCTCAACAATCAAGGATTGGAGATTGTGTGAGATCTGTCAGTTGGAGCTTGGGACAAATCGACCATCATATTGCAAGTTGACTATTAACAATCAGACCCGTCAGTTGGTTAAATGAACTAGTCGACTATCATCATATTAGTCGACTATTCGAAGAGCAGAGCAGAAAGTTTCATGAAAAAACGTTAGTGCTAGTCGACTAATTCTTGAAGACAAGTTGACTATAATGTACTAGTCGACTTTTACACACCGACTAGTCGACTATCAATTGCAGCTGAACATAATTTGACTGTGTCAATTGATTTAAAATGGGAGAAAATCTTCATACAACGTCTACAACGTCTTGAACGTCTTGAAGCCTGCAAATAAAGGATGGAACTGCAGAGGATTGATTACACAAGTCCAAAGCGAAGCATACTTACCAGTTACCATAGTTCGAAATTATCTTCACATCGCTTTCAATTTTTCTCTTAGCATATTCTAATTATATTCAGCTTTACTAAGCTTTACTACTTCATTTCTATCATTGTTATTATTATGAGCTAAGTGATTAGAGAAGAATCACTTGGGAGGTAGGATTTGTGCCGGGAAAATAAATCGTTTGTAAGGTGTAGCTTGAGTCGGAAGTCAAATTGAGTTGGAAGAGTTCAGTGCTAAGACCTACGTCCTCTACCTAAGCTCCTACTTAGGATTTTGACAAGGCTCTTTACTTCTACAGCGGTTAGGAGAGTTCTACAACGTCTAAAAACGTCTTGAAGCCTGCAAATAAAGGATGGAACTGCAGAGGATTGATTACACAAGTCCAAAGCGAAGCATACTTACC